>JARACY010001056.1:0-67753 GCA_029255725.1 Scrobipalpa atriplicella | reverse complement strand
GCTCATGTACATCACTATTTTCCTCAAGGGTACTGAAGGTCACAAGTGTCAAATATGGCCTATTGAAACGACGGCACTTTAGGCATGAACGATTGTTTGAAAAATATATAATAATAATAATAAGAAATAAATATTTAAAAATAAGTAGGAGGTACTGTTCAAAGCATGCTGCATTACATGCACTTTATGTTGTGTGCATAAATATAAATACTATAAGAGAGCATAATAATATAGAATGAGTATTATAGATATAGTGGGTAAATATACTCATCATGACACCAATACAACAGCTATAACAATTTAATATAATAATTGGCTCGATTTTAGACGCCACCGGCTAAAGCTAAAATGAAAATCTATCTGTCACTATCAGAATAATAAAATTGAAAAAGGACAGGAGATTAATACTCTATGGTTTTACGCTTTATCCGCAAGATTGTAGCACGTATTTGCACGTTTCTCCAGTATTTTATCGTTATCTGTCACTTATAACCGCCACTTCATAAGATGGCGAATAAAAGTGACAGATAACGCATAAAATCACAGACTTATAAATCAAAAATCGGGGAGAATCCTGTCTAAAAGATCTCCTGTCCTTTTTAAATTTTTATACAATTTTTAGTCTGAAAGTGACAGATAGATTTTAATTTTAGCTTTAGCCGATGGCATCTAGAATCGAGCCCAATATATGTTTTATATGTAAGCGATACTTTGCAATGATTAGCGTTATATTTGGTTTCATGACCGATACATATGTTTCATTCTAATAACCAACTGATTATACGGTTTCTTGACTTAGCGTGTCTCCTCCTTGTCGACTCGAATATCTCCAGTGGTATATTGGGTACTGCATAATAAATACGGCTATGTTAGTAGAACCTTCGTCTAGTTAGCATTATCATAATACGAGGTATAAAAATCTTGCTGGATAAAATTTGAGGTATGAACCTACCCATGAAACTGAACAACTTTCTCGAAATATGAAATTACTCAAGCAGCTGGCACCATATTTCTATGGGAGACCTCTCCCACTTTTTTTTCATATTTCAACCATGGTTCTTTGGGAAAGTTGTATAGTTTCATGATTAGGTTCATACCTGATTTGGTCAGCTTATTTTTTTACACCCAGTAAATGTTTACAATGTTATAATATTATGTGCGTGTATATTACATTGCCAAAAAACACACCGGACTCAGATAACTAATGAATAGACAACAAAGTTTCGATAGATAAAAGCGATTCGTTGAATAATTATCCCGCATTAATGATCGCTAGCCAGAGTATCTAATTTTCATTGGATGGCTGTGATTAACTTTACCAGCTCGCTGTAATTAGCATAACGACGTCAATTTGACAAACAACGGCATTTTCTTTGTCACACCAGCGGCGCATTACGCCACGCGGCAGACACACGAGTCCCCCTCGCATTACGCGCGACCCAAAATAGAGCAATTAACGTGTTAGGTTAGGAGTAATAAATTAAAAATACTCACCGGAACTAACAGCATTCCGGCACCGCGCGGAAGTGCAGTACGCCTCGATCACTTTGAGAATGAGCGCGTCCTCCTCGTAGGAGTTGGACTTCCGCTGGTGCGGGGCGTAAGGGTGCGTGGGCCCGATGTTCTCGTCCGACCCCACGGTGAAGGATTGCGGCCGCAGCGGCGGGGCTGGCCGCAAACATGTTATGCTCCACCCTAAAACGGTTCCCTTCTCATTACTCTGTCGCGTTTAGCGATCGTAACACATACACTATTCGTGCGTAGTTCGTAAACAACACGGCTTTAGTGGGCCCGGAATCGATACGATTCCTTCTGTAAATAATTAACACCGCGGCTTACCTTTATTGCTGTAGTTCGAGCCAGACGTATCGATGAAGTCAACAGACGAAAATTTCTTCCCGATGGGGCTTTTATTGGTTTTGGCAGGCGATTGATCGAGGGAGTCACAGGAATTTAATAGCCACCGCGCAGACTGATTCTTTTGTTTGTTTTTCTGCGTATGCTGCGAATGTTGTGTATAGCTTTGATGATTGTTGAACGAATGTGATCTTTTGTGGCTGGTGAGGCCGGATGATAAATCTGAATTATTGCTGTCGCTCATGGCCATCTGTTGGGAGACAAAAATCGATTACAAAACGCACTTAAAAGCAAATGAGTATGGTAGAGATATTTATTTATTCGTCTTATTTCGGAGGTGTATTGTTTTTGAAGTCGGCGAACGTTATCGTATGCTGTTTCCATGAAAGTTTACAAAATAATCAAGAGCAGCACTCGTCACACTCTATTTAAAGCTCGGCGGAGTTTACGCGCACATTTGTGACCCAGCTCCATCGTTTACACTTTAAAGGATGACACATTTAAGATTCCCGTAGCTTCGAATTTTGGAAAATCCTTCGAAGAAATTTAGCAAATAAATCTTGTCGAATCGTACTTTTTTTTTCCTTTATGCACCGAAATTATTTCCAATTCAAAAATCCTTGTCAACGTTTTCAATATATCAGCTCACAATATCCAAACATTATGGACCCAGGTTCAAATGGGCTTGAAATGTCAGGAGGCTTGGCCTTGTGTCTTCGTAGGCGATGCAATGGAAATATCGGAGGTGAAAAGCTGTTCCATGCACAGTTTCCTTAATTTGTTAGTAAATGTGATAACTACTTGCAGTGGCTTTTTCAGTTAGTAAGATGAATAAACACAGGCAAGGATGATCAAGTAAAGCACTGCAACACTGGGGAAACTAATGACAGTATTAATCTAGTGGTTACAAAACCTCAAGGCAATTATTATCTTCAAACCAGTGATACACAAACAGTATCAAACAGTATCTTTACAAAAGAATGATCCTTGCCTGAGTCGGTGACCACGGTAATAGGTAACTTTGCTTTCATCCACCAGTGCGCGTACAGATCTGATCGGTACACCACGAAACCAGTTTGAGGTTCAGAGAAACCCTTCTGCAATTTTGACAAATCAGCGCTTCGAGCTCTAGATTTTCGGACGTCTTTGCAAGTTTTGTCATCACTTCGCTTGTCTTTGTCGAACAAGTCGCAATTGCGCGGGACATTCTTGCGGGATTGCCTCTCGCCGCTTTTATCATCAGAGTTTTCTTTGTAGATGCGCATGTGATAATGTAAACTGGGCTTTGTACGTTCTGTTATATTCAATGTGCTCCATTGAGCAAGTTGTACCGGCTGGCGTACGTTTCTCGGAATTTCTAAGTGTGTGCTCGGCTTCCGGTAGACACGCGGCGGAGGGTCCGGTTTCAATTTGATTTCCGGCACGTATCTTTCGATGTTCCTTCTAATAGAAGTTCGCTTGATTTGGGGCGACGGCACCGGCGGGCTAGCGGCAAACGTTGAAGTGACGTGCGTGTTCGAAGAATCCATTACATCAAGACTAGTTTCGGAAGTCACGCTCGTTACACAGGATGTTCTAGCCGTTGAGCCGAAAGGAGAGGTGCACCTGCACTGTTCCTCAAAAGTTGCCGCTTCTATTTCTGACAATGTCAATTTCTTTCGGAGGTCCACATCAAAAGCTTCTTGAGACAGATTATTCAAGGATCCCTTCAGGTCATCGGAGATTTTGTCGTGACTGTCGGAATCATTTCCAGGATGCATTTGGAGTTCCGGCGATGCCAAGTTGCAACTTCCAACAACTCCCGAGTCTGAGGATCGAGGACTTGGACACACCGATCTGTTACAGCACTCGCATTTCTTCAGTTCTTTTCTATTATCCGATTGAGAACTCATTCTCTGAATGCGAGTTTCATCACTTCTATTAAAATTGTCTTCCACCATCGACCTTGACATCGATCGTCTGAGTCGTTTGTCGGAGTTAAGCGAGTGTTTGCGAAATGGCGTGTTAGTGTTTAGATTTACGTTAATGACTTTCAAATCTTCATCTTCGTTTCGGAACATCGGAGGCGGATCAAGTATGATCGATCCAACTGGACTGTATCTGCGGTGCGGTTCAGGGGACGCTGGTGGATCAAGAAGCTGCAGAAGCTCAGGCGTTATGCCATCGTTATCATCTATTTCCTCTCGAGAGTAACTCTCTTCGGTCGATTTCCAAAGTTTCTGAATAGATTCATTCTTTACGCTTGGATTCGGATAACTGCGCCTCGTCGGAATGAAATCTTCTGCCTCGTTTCCAAATGTATTTCCTGCAATTTGGGTATTCTGATCCATATTTACTAAATCTTCACATGCCATGTAAGGCCTTGCTTCAAAGCTAGAGTTTTCTGTGCTTTCGGAATGTTGAATAGGGGGACGTAAATTACTACCAGAGCCTTGAGGCAGCTCAAGAAGCGTATCATCGTTTTCATCAGCGTTTAGAATTTTTTGTATGTCCGTGCTGGAAGGTATCGACTGAAACAGGTTTCTGGTGCAGTCTCCCAAGACTTTTGGCTCAGACATGTCGAGATTCATATCGGCAGCATTGTCACAATAGCGCACGTAACCAAAGTTGCTGCCCCAACTACTACAGGATGCCGATAATGTTCTGGGACTAGTAGTATCGAGAGCATCCTGCCTGTATATCTTTGAGCAACTAGCCGTATCTGCATCTGTGCAACTGGAAGTCGCATTCGACTCAGTAGTATCAGTTTCCCTTTCGCTATCACTGTCCGAATACTCCGTCTCGGTGCCGATGGTGCCGTCTTTTTCTATCCTTAACCTAATTCGATTCTTGTGTCTCCGCATCACCGGTAATCCCGTAAGCTCGAAGGCTTTAGCCCACGTTCTTTCGTGCAAAAGTTTTCGCAGCATTTGTCGGGTGATGACTTTTTTCTTGACGAGCCTCGCGAAATATTTCGTTAGAGAGTAATAGGGTGAGGCAGAAGGGTAACTAGGTGGTGGCAGCGTCACGTGATAGAGGCTGCGGCGGCTAGAGTTGATACTAGACAACGCCCCTTCGGAGGGAGAGCGGGTCAGCTATGTAAAAAAAATTACTTAGTGCCATTTCCTTATTTGTAATTTATGATAGAATCTGTTAGAATCATTTGGTCAACTGTTCCAAACACGAAAATTATCTAAATCAATTTTTCTAAAACTACTTGTATCCTTTTGGGATATTGATAATGTGAGAAGTTCTACTTTCGAGAAATAGATAATACGGGAAGTTTGAGGAATACTCATTTTTAAAACTGTTATGAACTGTTTACTTTTCGGACTAGTTGTCCAAATAAATCTAAAGGAATAGAATAAATGGACAGAATATCATTAATACTCACATGAGGCAAGGACTGTGGCTGTCCAGGTTCGTGGGAAGGGCTACTGGTGTTGGAGTGTTTCTGGAGCAAGCTGACCCAGTTGTCGGCCTCAGCTTTGGTTTGGCACACGGCTACTATTGTATCTATCATTGGTCCACTAATTTCAAATGCATTCTTTCTCGTGTCCGTGTCGTCGAGTTTGCAAACTGTGATACCAGTCAATGGAAGACAACCCTAAAACAGAAGTGGGATATTAGACATTTCAATAATATGGTATTTATTATAGCATAGCTAATAAATTAGCAGACACTTTAGACACATGTGGTGTTGATGCTAATTTTATAGTTTTATTTACAAAGTGATTCATAGCTTTGGGAAGTAGTCTAATTTTATGACTTATGATGATTATGAGTTCATTTGACAAAATTTTTGGTAAACAAATGTTTAAATAGGTAAATCTTTTCTCCTATATTATATTAAAATATCTATGTTGGAGAGCATAAACTTTGTTAAATCTTTATCGTTTCGAAGGCTATAAATAGTAATTCTTTCTCAATAAACGGGGTTACGTTTCGACTTTCTTGACGGGTTATGGTTCGCGGCCTGTTGATTTTGTACTACATCCCAGCATACATAATATTTCTCACCTCGTATACAAAAGCGGACACCCGTTTGCTGACAGACAGCAAAAGAAGAGCAGACGGGAATAGAACCAGGTATCTATCCTGATGCGAAGGGCCCACGGCTACACTGCCCATATGCAACACATCGCCAAGGGAAGACAGTTCGCCACCGGGCCAACCGCGCACTTCGCCTGTCACTACTTGGAGTTCAAGCTCTTTCTGCCGCCTTAGTGCCGCGCAGCCACTCTGTGGAATACACAACTTGGTAAAATATGCTACTATTACTATAACAAAGTAAGGTATAAGGTTGGTCATAAATATGACTTGTTTTATTCGGCAAGCTAAATTTGGAACTCTATATAGGTTTCCATGCCTTAAAATAATGTAATATTGTAACAACATTGTAGGTAATATTTAATACCAAATAAATTTGTTTCTATTTCTATAGCATAACATAATAAAACAGCAACCACACCGTGGCAGTAAGTATTCATTTTAAGAATTTTACGAAGGCCTAATCTATAAAACGAAAGTACTAGTTTTGCAGTTGTAGCATTGCCGTGTAATTGGCTTCGACAGTGCCGCCGTCAGTACCAACATTCTCCTCACTAGTTCATGGGACACTTACAGCAATATGGTGCGTGTCCCCTCTATCGGGGTGAGCCTCGTGAACATGCCTGGCGAGCTCTTGCAGCATTGCCGGGTACTTCCCTTCGACAGTCCCGCCGTCAGTATCAACAGTGCACTCACTAGTTCATGAGATACTTACAGCAATATCCTTATAAACAACGGAAGCGCGGTGTGTGTCCCCTCTATCGGGGTGAGCCTCGTGAACATGCCTGGCGAGCTCTTGAAGCATTGCTGGGTACTTCCCGAGCCGGCGGAACGGCTTCGACAGTCCCGCCGTCAGTACTAACACTCCCGGGCATACTGCGCCGGCGCTCTCCATCCAGGTGTTTAGCTCCTCCCTGAAATGTAGCTTGTCAATATCCTGGAGTTGTTTGACTACAAATGCATAGAAAGAAATGAACAAGGCAAAACAGATAAATATTATTTAACAGTTTATTGCACACATGAACATACAGAGGACACAAACATAAAAAAATAATACTCTTCAATGTGTCTCGATTTTTCACAGGACTTTTACAAAATATAATATTTTAATTGAATAGGTCTGAAATTACGGATTTTGTGTTAAAAATAAAACTGTGCATTCTGTTATGGATATAAAGAATCACATATTAGCAAATAAAATAGAATCAATCTAAAATATGGTTGCTCTTCTTATTTGAATCTATACTAGCTACTGGCCAACTTCTGCCAAAAACTAAAAAAACAACTCACTTGTATTTATCAAGGATGCAAACAGCTTTAGGATGGCCAGCACAATACGTCTGATGAACACCTTTGATCTTCGGCGCCCATTGCAAGAAGAGGCCGCCCACTCTTTGGTCTGGTCCTGTCTTGGTTGCACAATCTTCTAGTAAAGCGAGGAACTGTTCGTGTGTTTGGAGAACTTCATTGATGTTACCCGTCAGCTGCTTGAATTCATCTCTTGTGAGCCTATGAAAGACAACAGGCATTTATTGTATTCACATTTGCAATGTAAGAATGCATCATTAGAATAATAATAGTCTCTTATTTACAAATCTGTATGGTATTATATATGAAAATAGGTACTTTTTCTGCAGTTAAAAGTTGCCTATAATTATCAGTTTTTCAATGGTGAAAGAGTTTGATTACATAGTTTTTGAGTTTATTTATAGCAGAAAAATATAATCAACATCTTTTCCTATGGGAAATATATTATTATATTATATGTAATATAAAATAAAGAGATATCCTTACATGTCACTTTTCTCCAAAGGCTGAAGAAAGTTGCTGACCAAGCCTTGCATTTCTGCCACATGAGCCTTTTCTGAGTCAATGATGTCTTTGAGGACCACATTCCTGAAGGCCTGGATCTCTGATGCTGCTCGGATTGGTGATGTAGTTATGGAACCAGTTGGATCTGATAAGCAAAATGTTATCATAACAATAATTAAATAAATTTTGCTAAGTCAGTAGCCTGATCAAGAGTTCTCCTTACAGCCTAAATGTGTATGTTTGTCACATGTTAATTGGTTATTACAGCATAGAAAACATATACCAATACAATTTATTACAAGTCTGAATTAATATGTCAGGTAATAATTTACAAGAGTAATGTAAAAAGATGACAGGAATTTATGTGTGAGAATAAAATGACATCATTGATGATGATAAACATACCTTTGTATTCAGTAACATAGTTGCTGGGAAACCACCCTGTGGTCTCTCCTAGGGTCCCTTCCCACCACCCTCCCTCTTCCCTTTGGGTGACGGTGATAATATCACCCTTCTTGAAGCAAAGCTCGTCATTGTTCTTCCCTTTGAATGAGTAAATTGCCTTCACCAAGCAATTTTCGGCATTCATCTTATCTGTCTTCTAACACCATGTTATGTACTTAGCTGAAATGTAAACTGATATTGTATTATGCAAGTTCAACCTGTACTTACCAACCTTGAGGACAGAAAGTGTAGTTCAAGGAGTACATCACACCCACACCCAGAGTTAGAAACGAAAGACACTAACATAAAACTTTTGTCATTGAATGAACCACATTGCTATCATAATTTAAAGGTAATTTTGTTAGACAACAGGTCACAATTGTTTGCGTAAATATGGTAAACATCCGGCAGAAAAGACACAGAAACGTTGTGTGACATTGGTTCTTGGAATTTAGGTACTCGGACATTCTATGGAAATAACAGGAAGATGAGTGGTCACCAGAATGAAGCCAACCGTTGTATCTACAACGTTTGCGAGGTTAATAGGCGCGTTGCTCCTTGTATTTCACTTTTATCGGGAAACAAACGTAAATTATACTTAATTGAAACAGGTTTACAGTAAATTAGGCACTTTTCTACGTACAAAAATGTAAAATTAAATCCGATTTCACGGACTTCCAAAAATAAACACTTGCTAGAGTGGTGACGTGACGTGTGTGCGGTGCGTGTGACATATCTAAAAGTCGATTACATTTATAAAAGATCGATTGTACTAAAAATTTAAGTTTATTTTAACCAATAAGAAAAATACCAAAAAAGCTAAGTTAGTCAAGCAGTAAAATTTTAATATTAAAGATTTACTATATTAATTAAAATAAATAACAAATTACAATATAAAACGCGGGACCGGGACTTGATAGGGATGGGCATGTGAAAGACCGAGATTGAGATTGGTTGAATGGAAGGAGAGGGAAGGAAATGGGAAAAAAAAATGGGATTATCCACAAAATATTTTTTTTTAAAGTATGAGATTTTTGAGAAATGTCAAATCAAACAAAATCAAAGTATTTTTGGATTTTCGTTTCAGGGTCCGCTCCGCAGGCCGGGGGTTATCATTTGGTGAAATCAATTTCTTCAGTAATTTATCAATTAACTAGCTTATAATTTTTCTGTCTGCCTCTTCTTGAAGGTGTAGGCAACCGATATGGCAACGAATAAATCTGGCATTTATTGATTATAGGACAGTTTGTGTAGGTAATTTGTGCCACATTTTGTGGAAATAAAATATATTTAATCGTGTACTCGCCCTTTCATCGAATTTAAATCTAAAATAAAAATGGAAAAAGCATTGGAAGATAGCTTGTATCAAGCTATTTTGGTGGAGAATCAGGAGTCTGTATCTCAACTCTTGAGCCAAGGTAAATACTGATGTTCAATATTTTTATTTACTTCATACAATTGATTCATTAAAACTACATCTTTCATGGGGTTTGTATTGTATGTAGGTATTTATCTGGGTTAACTGTATAGGTACCTAATACAAAAAAAAAAATTAAAATGCCTTGTATATTAATTTTTATCCTGTTATTTAATTTGCTAGGTGCAAATCCTAATAAGACAGCAAGCCATGGAAAAACTTGTTTAGGCGAAGCAGCAAAAATGGGAAGTGTTAGCATAGTGAAGTTACTAATTGATGCTAGCAAATCAAGTGCTTATAACAAGGGAACTCACTCTATTCATAGAAAAAGGCATGTCAAGTCTCATAAACGAAAACTTAGACATGAAGCTCAAAATGACGAGACAGTAGTAAAGTGCAGAACATTCAAAGGCTATCATGTTGGACGTGAGAATGTAAATCTAGAGGAAACCATAGAAAAAAACCAGGGATATTTCGTTTTCATACATAGCGAAGGATCTAGCAGCGATGAAGGGAGAATTCCTGGAATAAGATCCCCTATTAGCCCACCTTCTTTAACACCATCACCTCAAGCAGATTTGGAATGGGATGAGGAAATTGGAAATGTAGCTCCAACAACCAGTGAAGATGAAACTTGGTCTTCTATGTACAAGTAAGTTTTATTTAGGGTTTAATAGAATTATGATATATTTTATTAGTGATTGATTGATAGGTCTGGATTGCTAATCTTAAATTTTAACTTAGCTCTTTCCTTATCCCTAAACCTTTTCAACTTTATCAAACTGAATGATACCTACAGAAATACTTTTTGGTATCAAGAATTTGGTTGTTAGGCGTTTATATAAATAAAGTAAGGGTTAATAATGATCTACTATGATCTTTATTGTAACAGGTGGTATGCAGCCATTTTAGAATGTACAGGGGCAGCCATAGCATCCGCTTCAGTGGTAACTAATGGAATCGACCAGCAGGATGCCTTCATGAGGACAGCTCTTCATTATGCTGCAGAGCAAGGGCATACTGCTGTTGTGAAATTACTAATAGATGCAGGTTAGTTTAAGAGTTTATTTTGTGATCTACAAAGAATTATGCACTCTATCTACACGCAGGAGAAAAAAAAAATAGCTGACCAAACTTTAGAGTGTGATTCTAATTCTACCCATGAAACTTGAACAACTTTCCCCAAGCCAATAGGCCAACGCATGGAAAATAAATTGACTCTGGAGTCTGTACTTTTCTCTTGAAGGAGAAGGGTATCTTAGATTCCATGTGTCTCAATATTAGACCCTCCCTTATATAATTTATCAATAATTTACGTGACATTGGCAGAATTGTGACTACACAAAAGCCATTAATTAAGCATTGAATTAAATTGACCTTCCCAAAGAAGCTGCTGACACCATTATTTGTATGGAAAACCAATTTTTTACATATTTAGACCTTTGTTCCTTTTGGAAAGTTATTCAGTTTCATGGATCTACCCATGATCCACCCTAAAGTTTGGTCAGGTAATTTTTTTACTCCCATTTTTTTCACAATGTCTCACAACCTAAGTTGAAACATTCTCTGTCAAGTTGTTCTGTTAAGTTGTGACAACTTACCAGAGAATGTTCAGTATTGTTCAGTAAATTAATAGTATTATTGTTCTGTTTCTAGGCTGTAAAGTTGATATCACAGCTAGTGATGGACTTACCCCTCTTCATGTAGCAGTTATAAGAGATTATGCTGAAATTGTCAGCATGTTATTAGAAGCAGGTAGTCATGTAAACTACAAAACACATGAAAAGATGACACCTCTACATTTCGCTACTTCAAGGGGATATTTAGATATGGTACGTATTTCTATTCGTATAGTAAGTATAAATGATCGATCAGCGCCATACTTTCAGGCCAAAATATGAGAAATAAAATAGCACTTTTGATTGAGTGCAAAAACCACAAAATAATATTTTTGAATACCAAATGTTATTTTTAAGTGTCATATCATAACATAGCATGAGAAAAGGACAGACATGTAGTACGTAACCTTCGCGTTTTCCCAGGTCAAAATTCTAGTCAAGCATGGTGCTAATTTAGAAGCGAGGGACACTAATGAGCGAACAGCGTTGTATTTAGCTGCGGGAAGAGGTCATTCAGATGTAGTGCAGTTTCTTGTATCCTCAGGAGCCAATGTTAATGGCGAAGAAATACATGGTAAAAGTGAAATTTTTGATAAGGTGTTGTTGAGTATAAAATTTCTATAAACATTAATAAATAGGTAAAGCTTAACATTTATTACATGGTAATACTGGGTGTAAGGGACAGTTCAAAGACAACTGATAGGGGTGCAAACCAAGGGTGCATGTCAATGAAACCGAACAATATTCACCAGGAAATTCTTACAGGAAATGAAAAAGTGATCAGTTTGTATGGGAAAGTTTTTGTTTAGTTTCGTAGATGGTGCAACCCCTAACAATTTGCGTAAGCTGGCCCTTACATTCTGTGTAGTAATTTAGTTTGGTACTTTACAGATAAACTTTTTTTTTATAGGGTATACGCCCCTTTGTGAAGCAGTGTGGCAAAGATATGCGGATGTTGTTAAAATATTGCTGACCTCTGGTGCGAGAATCACTCATTCACACAAGCTGTTGCATAATGCTATAATTCAACGGCAGGTAAGAAACATAAGCTAGAAACATTTTAAATAGGTACAATACAACTTGTAACTGAGTTGTAGGTAGTGCATAGATCAATGAGCTGTCTTGTAGTACCTTTTTTTGTTAATACTTATAATATTATATTGTATTGTTTTACAGGAAGAAATAGTAAAAATGCTAGCTAATCTTGGTGGCGGCATAAATTTACATAATGACAATGGAGATACGCCCCTTTTGTTGGCTGCTAGACTCGCTCAACCCAATGTAGCTAGAATATTACTTGAACATGGTGAGATATGTTTAGTAAAAATATAATTTGTGTTTAAGATCTCTTGATCTGAGAGGGTGGGTACCGTACCATCAGAAGATGGGAATTTGTATGCTAAGCTAGGGAAAATTAATAAAATAAATCGGTTGCCTGTGCCAATAAATGGGTACTTCAAGTCAAAAACAATACAAATTGATTCATGTTATTTGATACAAAGATAAGATGAGAGTAAGACCCATGACAGCAGATAGGAAAACTTGGCCTACCAAGGCCTGGATGGCCGAAAATCCTCGGTTTCAAAGGTTCAATTTGGACCCCCCATATTCACACTCATTTTACGCCGTGTCTTCACGGCTAAGATACGACCAATACGACTAATTAGTGGTTTATATTTCAGGTGCTAATGTCAATGCTTGCAATAGTATAACGGGAGCAAATGCTTTGCATATCGCTGTAGAGAGTGTGGACTGTCCTAAAGAATTCGAGGAATTGCTGATATGCCTCCTAGACTATAAGATAGATATGAACGCGATTGCATTAACAGGCGACACGGCTTTGAACAGAGCGCTGTTGCTGCACAAGTAAGTTTCAATTTTAATTTGTGACAAGTTAACAGTGACTGTTCATATAATGAAATTTACTGTTTACTTTTCATTTGTGACAAGGTAATAGTGACTGTTCATATAATGAAATTAACTGTGTTTGCATTATCCTAAAGTTCTTCAACAATAGTCCAACATAACGATATCAACCAAAATGCTGTCATATCTTCTGCTGAAAAGACAATGATAAATGTTGGTGGATGAGAACATTGAGAACTGTTACAAGATTTAAAAATTCTGATATTAGGGTGTATCGAATCGTTTATCGACAAACAACCGAAATCAACCAACTACCCTAGTTTTGGTGCCTGAAATATAATATTTTGATTTCAGAGATGACGCAGCAGTGTTTCTGATCCGCTACGGCGCCGATGTCAACTCATGTGGTGACTTGCATTCTTGTGGTCTCGACAACTTGTCCATAGCAAGTAGACGAAGCACAATTAACTTAGCAAGTTTGCTAATAAAGGCTGGACATCATGCAGCGGCACCCGACCCAACAGCTACAGCCCCGAAGTCAGGAACCGCCGAGAGATGGCTACACTACGCTTCTAAACACCCACTGTCCCTATCTGATCTCTGTAGAATTAAAGTTAGGCATATGGGTAGAAATAGAATATTATTTCGATATATTTACTCACTTCCATTGCCGATCAGTTTAAAAAGATATCTAATGTTGGAAGATGAATGTGCTTAGTTTTTAATATGGCTTTTTTTTAAGTGCTATCGAATAGTTCTGGTTAGAATCTAACGTTTTTGTCAAACCGTTAGATAATACGCTAGCTAAGCTAATAAATAATAATAAGGGATCACTCCTAAAATAACGAAAAAAAATTTTTGATCATGTAAAATATTTTATTAGTAATTGATACATCCAGTACAAAGGTGTACAGTGAAAAATATAAAATATTTTTGATTACGAAACCTATGCATAAAGTACCTACCTACTCGGCCGCCGCTTGTGTCGAAATAACGCATCCTCAAAAAGCCGAAAATTTTCATTCTTTTACGGGTTATGCTCAAACAGAAACAGCGACCGTGAATATTATGTAGATTGATTAGAGAAAAGTGGCAAATACTTTAAATTGTCTATAAATGGCATTTAGTACGTAAAATAGTCAAATTAACTATCATAAAATATTTTTCTTCACCCTTACATATTTTAAACTACTAACATTGTAAAAGCCGTACGCAGTAAAAACAATCACATTTGCTCACATCAACTTTCCTATATTTTTATGGGATACATTCTTAAAGTCACACAAGGTGCACTATTAAAATAATCGAAAACACAAGTTAGTGAAAAAACAATTACCTAGTTACAAATGATATGAATAGATAATATTATTATATTAAATGTATACACATGCCTATGAGTACAGGGTGAGTAACATATAGTACATTACAACAATCCTTATTAAACACTTGAGAAAAATCATTTTAGTGGTTTTCATAACAACGTCCCAAATAAAACTTATGAACTAATATATAAATCATTTTAAACTAATCTATTTAAATAAAACTTAATGAAGGAATGCAATGCATAGATTTTCCAAAAGCAATAACATCTTTATAAAATAAAATCAACATTTTTAAATGCTTAATCATTAATGCCATTATGCATTTCAATACTGACATATAATTACAAATAATAACAAACTTAAAAATCAAAATGGCAATTTTACTGAATTTACTGCTCGACCACTGCTACTTGACCCTTGGAATCTTTGATTTCACCCAGTTGCGGGTATTCTCCCAGAAGGAATTTGATTACTTCAAGGTTTTTGTTCCCTGCTGCTTTGTGAAGTACAGTCTCTCCATCAATATCCTGCTTATTTATGTCTGCACCAGACTGGATTAGGAACTTGACTGTATTGATTTTGCCTGAAAATAAAATGATTGGTGCAATGGTTATTTTTGCAATGATAGATAAATAGTTCATTTTACAGTAAGATTACTCATGAAAGTTAGCTTAGTATCAGTAAATTACACTATAATGGCAAACAGTCAATGATAAAAAAAATTCAACACATCTCTGCTAAATAAGTAAACAAAAAAATAGAATGAAGCACAATATTGTTCTGGCAATTTGTTAATTAGATTAGAATTTAGTGACTGTGGAAATTTGCAAAAGATAAAAAATTGTACCTGCTGCAGCTGCCTTATGCAACGGTGTAGCTTTCCCACTTGTCTGAGCATTAATATCAGCCCCATTGTTCAATAGTATCTTACAGATGTCTACATGTCCACAGCGAGCGGCATAGTGCAATGCGGTGTAACCAGAATTGTCTGGTGCATTTACCACCTCTTTAACATTCCTTGCCTTATTTATTAGAGATTGAACTCTTTCGTTGTCTCCATTATAAGCTAAAAACAAAAAAGTACTTGTTATATATTTAGTACTTATGTTATTATATCATAATTATACTAATTTAGTGAATTAATTTACCTGCATTCCACAATCCCCTTTCCCAGTCCATCTCTGATAAAGTTTGACATACTGATCTATTTGCACTATGTGCACAGTTAGAGTGGTCACACTCCTTGTGATCCATGGCCTACATAAATATTAATATTAAATATACATAAAAAACTAAACTTCAAATTATGGATTAAAGTTTTTTTTTGTAATAATTTATATTTCTCGTTGCAGGGTCCAGATAATTTCTGTCTCACCAGTGCTGGAAACTATCTTGTAACCAAGCTGGGCCAAGGAGTTTATAGTATCAAGGACATTAGCTTTCACTGTAAATCCATTCACAACTTCTAGCCCTGATCCTGGAAACTTCTTCGTTAATGCCTTGACTTCTTCCTGTTTTAAACCGAAGACAGAACAGTCATTAGCATGCAGAGATCCTTTTATTGCAGCATAATACAATGTGTCTTCTTCTATAGGAATGTTGGCCAGATTGGCAATGGGAATCATGTTATTCTGACTGCCTTTTGATTCCATGTTTAAAAAAATACTAAAAAATTAAAAAAATACTTCACAAATTAAACTTCGTCGTCTTTAGTAGGATGCTGTAAGTTGCCCAAGTGCATAGCCTCCTTGTTGAAATTTGTGTAGTTATCTTGCTCGACAATAATAGAAGGCTCCGGTTCAGCAAAATCTTTTCTCATAGTCCACATGTACTCATTGTAATCTTGTTTCACTGCTGTGGAGCTAGAAGCCACTACTTTGTAACCCAACACCTGTAAATTTATTGATTTATTAGTAAGTATGAGTCATGCCATAACAACTGTTCATAATCTAAGTCCTGAAACTAGCATTACCCATTGTGTTAGTAGGCACATAATTCTTACCTCAAGGGCACTGAGGATAACACAAGGATGCTGTAAGTAGACAATAGTGGAATCGTCGCAATATCCACCGCATGCGAAGCGTTTTAATTGCTCAATGTCGGCAGCTACATGAAAATAAAAGCACACAATGCACTTAGTATCAGATATAGATCACATATTACACATCAAGCTATTTTTTAACTAGGTATCTTATCTGCTGTTTCACAGGTAATAAGCACACAACGCAATATTGACAACATTTAGTAAGGTACCTTTCAAGCCGGATACCAAAACACGCCAAGGGTTTTTATGCCCATACGATGCAAGATTACCTCTGATCAAAATGTAGGGCATTGAGAACCGATATAAATAAACTTATTGACGGTTCTAAACTTTTCAAACTATTAATAATCCAATAGAAGTCCCGAAATTCGTACAAAAATAATAAATCAATTTACTTACTACCTACCACATTGATTGACGTGAGACGTGACACATATATTTTTTTTTTTTTTTTTTTTACATTCATCCATTATAGGATAGGCAAAGGAACAGAGCCATACAGCCTCGTCTGATTTTTCACATTATCTTAACCTACGCTAACCTAAAAGTCATTAGAATGCGCCGGTGAATCACATTCCAATGCTCAACAGACTTTTGCGCGGAGATAACAATCCAAATCGTACGGTAGCGCCTCCCTTTGCTTCTTACTCCCGCCATATTATACCTCGTCAGCAGATCATTATAGTTAAATCCACCACATTAATACAACGAACACTGCAAGGAACTAATTTATAAGAGCAAGTAACAAAGCCCGTCAGATTTTTCATGCTCCCCGCGCAAAACCCCAACCTAACCTAGAACTCATTAGATTGCGGGTGTGGTACCCGTCAATCGAATGCTCTCTGATGATTTACGCGGGAGTGTCGAGTCGAACCATATAGGTGATATGTACTCATTTCTCACTTTCACCACATTGTCTTTCACAACCGGCACATTATTATGCTAATCCCACTACACTATCACAATAATAGCCGCGAAAAACTAAATTAGAAAGCCAGAAACTCGTCCTAAGTGTGATTCGTTACGATTCCCGCGCAAAACTCTCTTTTTTTTTTTTTTTTTTTTTTTTTAAATATTTTATGGCTTGGATTCTAGTCCTTTAAGCCAAGTCTTTATTTTGGTCACTACTTATTTTGGAGCACAAGAGTTCACAGTTTCATAATAGTGTTTTTAATGAACTTGTATAATGGAACTAGGCACTTCGGGTTACACAAAATATCACTCAGGCGGCGGGAGGGATTATTTACATCATTTTGCACAAAGTCACTTATTTCACTTGCTAGCACTAGCCGCTCAAACGAGAACTTACGGCACGTAAACAGGGGTACGTTCAGAGCCGCTCGATCGATCGAAATTTAACCTGGTTAAAAATTATACTGCCCGTTCAGAGACACCTGTCAGACGAAATTTCGACTAGGTTAATTTTTATCCGGCCCGTTCAGAGGCGCACCGGAAGTGAAGTTTTATCTGACAGCGGCTAAGGTGCACGTTCAGTGCGTCCCACTAGTATAAGATTCGATCGGTATAAATATCGAACTGGGTCGACTGAACGTACTCCAGAATGTGATCGATGTCACAAACGTCATCGGTATTGCAATGTGGACAAGAATTTCTGTTTATTATTTTAAGTCTTGCTAAATGTGCAGGCGTTTTGTGGTGGCCAAATCTTAATCTGTTTATTGTAGTAATGAAGTCACGACTTGCATATTTATAATCTGGATGAGCGTACCATGGCTTGGTAGGTATTTCCTTTTGTAGTGATCCATACCATTTGCCTTTCAGTTCCTGGTCAATCTTCCACATATCTCTCCATAAACTTTTAACTTCTTTCCGTATGGCTTCTTGGTAATCAGTAAATGGTGTTCTTACAGTATGTCTTACATCTATTTCATTTGTACCATTAAATGCTACCTTATCTACTATCTCATTCCCCAAGATATCCTTATGAGAAGGAATCCATTTAAAAATTACTTTTACATTCTTTAATTCTAGGAAATATAGAAGCTCTTTTATCATGTATATTAAATAGTTTTGTTTACAAGTAAGTTGCAATTTCCTTAAACAATTAATTAAACTTAAGGAATCTGTAAATATTATAAATGTGCTGTGGTTATTTATTGTTTTAATATGCTGCAAAGCTCTAAAGACTGCGTAGGTCTCTGCTGTAAATATCGTACAATTACTTTCAAGTCTAAAACTTTGTGTCAAATTCTTATTGGGATCGTAAATGGCACTGCGAACCCATTCCTCACTTTTACTACCATCTGTATACAGTCTATATACATCATCATTTATACTATTTACATATTCTAAAAACTCCATATTATTATTTACATTTTTTGTACAAATTTCAACTTCTAGGAGCTTACTTTTATAAGAACCACTGTAGCATGGCCAATGAGAATAATTACAATAAACATTAGAAAATTTATGATACACATAGGAAAAAATATCAGGCAGTTTAGGTGCAATACCTGCTCTCAAAATAAGCAAGTCATCTGCATCAGCAGTAGAGTCACGAACAATTTTCTTAAATAAAAATTCATTTTTTGATGAAATTAGCTTTAAAGCATATCTACAAGCTAGTTCTGTTCTTCTTGCTGATAAGGGCATAATCTTAGTCTCTACTTCTAATGCTCTTATGGGAGTGGAGCACATAGCACCTGATATAATTCGCAAGGCTTTGTTTTGCAACTTATCTAATTTATGTATATGTACACTATCCATATAGGCTAAAAAACTATAGTCAAAATGACTTCTGACTAAACTTTTGTACAGTAGACTTAAAACTAGTGGGTCAGCACCCCAAGAGATTCCAGCTAAACATCTTATTATATTTAGACCTTTTAGACAATTTTTACTTATATGACTTATATGTTTTTCAAAAGTTAATTTATTATCAATTACGATACCTAAAAACTTTTTATGATCGACTTCATTTATAGCATTATTATTATATTTAATTTGAATATTTGATAATGATTTACTGAGTATAAGCACTGAGCTTTTATTTGGATTAATATTTAGCTTTAATTTGTTACCATAAAATAAATGAAGTTCATGTAATGCTCTATTAATGTATTGTTTAGCTGTGTCCAAATCATTATTTACACAATATAATACAAGATCATCTGCAAATTGCAAGATGTTTAGATTTGTGTTATTTACAGTATTTACATAACTTAAAATTTGACTAGTGTACAAATTATACAGGAGGGGAGATAAAGTGGCTCCTTGCATAGTGCCTCTTGACACTGATTTTGGACCATGAATAATGTTATTATGTTTAATGTACAATATCCTATTTACGAGAAAATTATATATCCATTTACATAGTAGTCCAGGAATTCCCAACTCAACCAATACCTGAACTAATATGGCTGGATCGACATTATCAAATGCCCCTTGCACATCTAAGAATACACAAACAACATTTGACCCATTATTTTTTGCATGTTTCAGATCATACAACAGGGAAGTAAAACTATCAGCGCAGCTTTTGCCACGCCGGAAGCCAAATTGAACTGATGGTATAATATTATTAACTTCAACAAACCAGTCTAGCCTAATTTTAATCATGTTTTCAAAAAGTTTACCTAAACAGGAAGATAGAGATATTGGTCGGTATGAATTAGCATCAGACGGAGATTTGTCAGGTTTTAAAACTGGTATAACACACTGTGTTTTCCATTGATTTGGAATATACTGATTTTGCCATAGAATGTTAAATATGCTTAATAAAGTTCGTTGACCTGAAACATGCATTTTTTTAATTAACATGTAAGGAATGTCATCAAGTCCTGGGGTCGTATCCTTTCTGGTTTCGAGACTTAGTTTAAATTCGTTCCATGTAAATGGGTTCAATAAATATTTCGCTTTATCAGAATTGTTATTCATACAGAATAAATTTCCATCAATGTTATTACAGCTTCCATTATCAGCTAATTTTGTGAGTAAAGGATCAATAAAATCGTCATTCTTAAGCTTATTTTTCGAATGTAATCCCTTAAACATTTTAACATAGTTCCATACGCGACTGATCGGAGTTGTTCTGCTGAAAGAAGCACATAAATTACGCCAACTATTTTTCTTTTGTTCTGCAATAGTGCGCTTTTTAATAGCATCTAATTTTTTGTATTCAATATAATTATCAATCGTTGGATCTCGCCTATAATTTTTGAGTGCCTCATAAGACCTAATAACGCTAGTTTGACATTCCTCATTCCACCAAATACAGGGTGGTCTAGCAACATATGATGATGACTTTTGGAACTTGGGAATACATGCTTGTTTTAATTCTTCTAACTTTTCACAAAATAAGTTGTATGTTTCATTCGGACTTAAACTAGTATTGTTAATAATAAAATCTTTAAAAGTAATTTCCGATAGGTCGTGAAATTTTTTCCAGTCAGCCTTACTGTAAACATATTTATTTATTGGGTCATTTACTTGATATCTAAGAGGTGAGATCATAACGTCAATAATCGTTGGAAGATGGTAGCTTCCCATCGGATCATCATGAACGGACCATTCGCATGATGGCGCCAATTCAGGGCTAACAAAGGTGACATCAATTGCAGAAGGATTACGGTTAGGATAAGGAACTGTTGTAGGTATACCACTATTCAATATACTCATATCGGTTTCATCTATAACTTCATAAAGGTCATGACCACGACCTTTGGTTGTGATACACCCAAAGGCTACATGGTGTGCGTTAAAATCTCCAGCTACTATAAGCGGTTTAGGTAGATCGTTAATTATATAGCGCAATCTCTGGATCCTAATATGACTACTTTTCGGTGGACAATAGACACACAAAACTGTTACAGGACCTCTCTGAGTTTCAAAGGATAACGCAATATTCTGTATGTCTTGGTAAAATCTAGTTTGAATTAATTTGTGTCTGATTGTATTTTTAATTAAAATTGCTACACCACCATGTTCGTTTTTAGCGTCTTTATGGTAAATGTTGTAACCCGGTATTCCAGTAAAGTTTCTACTACTTTTAATGAGTGTTTCATTAAGAAGACATATATCTATGTTCTTTTCTTGAAGAAATTGTATTAATAAAGGTTTTCTTAGGTATATACTTTGTACATTGAATTGTGCTATACGTAACTGTTCAGTATCCATTAGAAAAGTTTTTAAATAATTTATCTTGAATTGATTTAGTCGTAATTTTTTCATTGCCTGGGCTATTGCCCAATTCAACCAACGTGCGAACGATAGCTGCCGTCAATTCTTGACTGTTAATCAATTGAGTTTTGAGATCGTTTAAAGATAAAACAGAAGGCTGGGTCTGGTTTTGGACTGTGTCCTTGAATGGGTTTGTGTCATTAGTAGTGGTAGGGTTCTTAGCAAAATTTTCATTCTTATTAACATTCTTAACTAGAGGGGGGAAATCCTGCACAGTTTTCTGAAATTTGGATTGAGCAACGCTCGCATATGTGATTTTATTCTTCTTCTCTTCAATTTTCCTTAGCTTAATAGGACAAGCCTTTGATATAGAAAGATGACCTCCGCCACAATTAACACAGCAGAGCTCGTCTGGGCGTTGGCATTCCTTGTAAATGTGCTCACCAGCGCAGATACTGCAACGCTGCTTGCTGTTGCAAATCTTTGCTGAGTGATTGAATTTCATACATCTATAGCATTGCTGCAATGGTGGCACGTAGTCGAAGACTCTGTATGAAAACAAGTCGTATTGGACATTATCTGGTAATGTGTTTGATAAGAAGGTCACGCTCACCGTCTGTAGGGGGACCCTTTCCTGTCCTACTTTCTTTGTGAATCGCCTGATCGCTATAATTTCGTAGGTTGAAGAAAGCTTTGTGTATAGCTCTTTGTTGGAGATGTTGACAGGAACAAATCGAATTATTCCTGTCTTTTCAATTTGAGCTGCAGGTATGTACGCTTTTAAATTGTGCTTCCCTAGGAATGTCGTGTTGCTCAAAAAGTTATTGGCCGTGTTATACTGCTTGAAATGAACAACTATTTTATTTGCATTAAGTCGCCGTATGGCCACCACGCCTTTCACTTCTGTCGTAAAAATGTGATTTAAATAAATCGGGCTCTTGTTGCCTAGTCTTTCCGTACCGACATTGCTCTCGACAAATACTTTATATTCATCACAAGTTGAGTTTTCCGGATAGAGTCTCTTATAATTGGGCTTAAAAAAAGGTTTATAAATTGTTTCGTCCTCACCGCCGCCGCGATTGTCCGCACCATCGTGTCCACGCGACCTCTTAAGGGGCACTTTTTCAGTAGGGGCTGGGGCTGGGGGTGGAGGCCCCCCGCCCTCGTTTCCTACCATATTTACACAAGCACTACTATTTACAACTTTTTATACTTATATACACTTTGGAAAAACAAAAATAAACAGCAAAAATGAATTTTAGAAAACTTTGTGAAAATTTTACAACATTCGGTTCAAATTCCCGCCAAAGAATCGCAAAACTCTCATTCATTGAACGAATGATGAGATGACATTGACATTTGCTTGCTAGAGATGCTCCAAACTCCAAAACGAATCATGTCGTGAAATCGGTTATATAAAAGATCGGCTACAAAAACGGTACAAAAAGTTTCCAGTAGGTGGCACTGTACACTGCACGCCTGTCTACGGCACGCACTGAGGCACGCACCTTCTTTTGGAAACTAAGGCCATTATCACACTGCATCGCGCACCGCGGCGTAGCGCGGAGCGGCGGAGCGGTATCGTTCTTTGTAAGTATACGGTTTGTATACGTTTGTATGAAAATCACGCGGGGTATGGTACACTGGCTCCGCGCCTATGCGCGGAGCGGCGCGGAGTGAAAACAATGGAACCATAGACAATCACGCGCTACGCCGCGTAGCGCGGAGCCCAATGTGAACACCGCCTAAGTCTTTCGGGCGGGATTTACTATGTTTTGTCCGGCGAGTACTACCTACCTAGGTACCTACTCAGTCACCCTAGAGTTTTAAGAAGCTTGTTGCAGGATTAATTCTATTCATGAGTCTAACTTTTGATTAACTATTTAGAGTTTGAGACTTCTTAATGGTAAGATTAAGCTTTATTGCACTAGACTATAAGTTTTTAAATCAAACTTAGTTAGCAACGAGAGCCAAGCTAAATCTTGTTCGAGAAGTGCGAAATAATTTGAAGAAGTAGAAATCTGAGGAACATATCGTTTCTTTGGATACCTTATTAAATGAAACCTCTAGCTAGGTCCTTCAAAATCTACCATACTCGTATGTTTAGTTATTTTTTTGGGCTTTGATTGCGATTAGGCTAGTATTACTACTTAGGATCATTTTTTTATTATACCATGCTTAGGATATTAAAAAAAACATTCGAAACATACCCACTTATTTTTGACGTGATTATACTCCCTTGCGCAATACAACCTAGCTAATATCATATAATTTGCTTTGACTATTTTATGAAGTGGACTACGCATGTATGCATATATAAAGTAACGCTTGTATCCCTTACGGGGTAGGCAGAGCGTCAACAACCGCATAAAAGGTTGTTTTCACATTTAGGCGATTAACGTCCCAAATTTTCTATAAAGCCGAATCACTGGCATGTACGTACATATTGTACATTCATCGATTTGAAAGGAAAATTTAATTAAGTAGGTATGCATAAAATTGGCAAATCAACATTATTATTAATTAAATTAGCGGCATCCCGCATAATTTGTCGACTATAATATATCCAGTCAAATTTCCCGGCGCAAAGTGTACCATCCATACTTACATTATTTTGTATTGTCTTATATTTATTATTAGTCAAAATGTACTACATATACATATTTTTTTAATAAACTCAATATTTTAGAAAATTGACGTCGACGTTATTTTACGTAAAACATGCGGTATATACGCTTGTTACGATTTCAACGTTACCCAACATACTCGCGCGCGTAACATGCGACGGACGGCTCGATCAACGAGGCGCGAGCGACGTATGTGCACGTGCCGTTATTCTACGAAACGATATCAGATGCAACGTTTTATATTATGTTATATCTCGGAAAGTACCTAGTCGACAGAAAAATCTAAATTTATTTATGATATACCTATATAAAAGCACTTTTGTCAGATGTGCACATGCACATACGACTGTTTTCTATGGACCGTACGAGTTTATCTGGTTAAATTTAAGTAGGTACCTATATGTAAACGTATACCATATCTGCATTACTTACGATTCTTCTCGAGGAGTTCCGCGCTTCACGTCATTTGTCACGACATGCAGCAAGGAACATATATATACCCCTCTAGACATGCAGTCTCCGCCCCGAATTCTATATCAGATAGGAAAAAAGCTATTAAAATTCCCAAAAACTTCTCTACATAATAAACGTTATATAGCAAGGGTAGGTACATACTAAAATATTGCTTAGCTCAAGTCAGCAGTTTCCCTATTAAATTGTGGACCCATTCACCTGTGCGCATATTAATGACTTGCTGATGCTGATTGCTTACATGTTGGTATATGCAGAAATATGACTACAGGGTGGGTGTATAATTTTGTATTCTATATTCAAATTATGTAACAGAAGATCAATTTTCGGTGATCATTCGAGAAAAAGGTTAAAGAATAAGTGACTGATTTAAATAATATGAAGAAGAAAATAAGGAAAAAAAAAATTACTATGTACATTTTTTACGTACTAAAATTTTATCCCCAGTTTTGGACTTTCAGATGAGTTTTTTACATGTCTGGAAATCAAACTGAGCATGTGCTAAAAATGGGATGAAAACCATAAACCAAATATTCTCAGCTGTAGCGAGTTGTCGGATTTACCTCCGTCGTCGTCGTCTCAGTGAAATGTGAGCTTTTATTTTAATTGCTCGAACATAAACGTTTTATTCTTGCATACTTTCTCGCTTGCAGATACCTATAATAAAAATATAATACGTACACTTAGAAAATAAATATACAGAGAAGGCCGGGTTCTATGTAGGTACGTGATGTTTTTTAAATCGTCTACTCTACCACAAAAAATAAGTAAAATTTAAGTATAGGTTAGTAGTAGTACGAGTAGTCCTCATCAAAAATATGATTCTTTAAATTTTGTCTTGTTTTTTTACTTTGGCGTCTCCCAGTTTTAATAAAAAATCGATTAATGCAAATGTTCTCATATTCATTTTTTTTATTGGCTCTAGACTAGACTATGTAAATTAAAAGGCAATAAGCACTGTAGATGAATTTATTTTATAGTCTTATCTAAAGTATCAAAGTAATTCATGGATAAGATAAAATATTTCAATAATTTTTAAAAGAAATAAACTATTGTAGCTAACTGTACATTCAGAATTGAAGTAGGTTCGTCACTTTGCAGCGGAAATTTGAAGAGCCATTCTACATTCTATGTTCAAATAATGGAGGCAATTATTATTTTTTACTCAGACATAAATTTATCCTGACTATACTTTACTAGCTTTCCGATCATCGGTTTCACCGTTAATGGTTAAAATACTTCCTGTGAAAATTATTGTTTTTCTACGGTAAAATATAGCCTAATGTTACTCAACATGGTATATAATGCTAATCGTAGTAGTAGCTTGTTTACGCAACGAAAGAAATCTTTCCTGTGTAGAGTTGTAGAACATTTAACAGCTATTAGATACCTATACTACGTCATGAACAATACAAAATATTGGGTAGTAAGTCAATGTACTAACTAAACTGATAAAATTTTCAACGTATTTTTAAAGATACCTACCGTTCGTATTGAATAATATTCATCTCTCCTGGAATTTTCCGGGTACTGGTTTTAAATTATCTCTTAAAAAAATATTATAATCAAAATAAATTTTCAAAAACAATAATAATGGAATAAAAAAACTAATATTTTATATCACTTCTAAGTGTTTAATTACACATAACTACCACAGGCCTACAACAATACCATTAGTCGAGATATGCGCCCTATATATACTGTCCTTTCAAAGTCCTTGGACTTAAAGGTCATCGCCCATAATAAAAAAAATCAATTTATTGTATGGTTAAACAAGTTCAAGAAAGTTTAAACAAAACTTTATCGACCTTGCCTGCACGGCTTCGTACAAAAATTAAAGTTAAAAATACACGCTTCTGAAAAATCTTTACAAACAACGTATTTTATGGGCGCAATATAAACACAGACCGCACATTCGCTGGAACATGATCCGATCATGAATTTAAATCCCAGAAAAAACAACAAGGTAGAAAGTTTGCTCACGCTCACACATTTCTAAACAAAATTTAAGGCAGTTCTTAAAATAGAATGACAAAGGTTAACAGCTGGTTTTGAGGCTGATTTTCATTCTACTTGTTAGCTAAAGTAATATAGAATTTAGCCTAAAGTTGCGTCAATTCAAGCAGGAAAATTTGGCTTTGACGTGCAGTCATAAAGTCGACAGCTGTCTATTTTCTGATTCTAGTTTCATAAATTAAGTATGCACTAAAGTAAAGTAGTTATAGTTAATCGTCATTTCTTGCAGAACTTATGACAAAAGATAAAAAGCACATAAATATTATTTGTATGAAGTACTTACTTGGAAAAAAAAAAAGGCCGGATGGTGCAGTGGATAGTGCCGCGGCCTTCTGTGCAGGAGGTCCCACCACGTACCAATGTGTTTTTCTGTTTTCGAATTTCATTATGTACGTTTATTCGGCGCTTTTACGGTGAAGGAAAACATCGTGAGGAAACCTGCACACACCTACGAAGAAATTCAAAGGTTGTGTGTAACCCAATCTAGGATTGGGTCTGGTTTCCCTTCTGGGTTGCGAAGGTTAGATGGCAGTCGCTCTGTGTAAAAACCAGTACCCTCGTTCAATCCCCTAGATTAGGTAGCTAACCCCGTCAAATACGGGAAAAAGGCTAGGAAGATGATGAAACTTACTTGGCACAATACTTAAAAGTAAATTTTGTAAGATCGTGCCAAAAAAGTCGTGTTTTTGATTTTGAGCCTTAATATTCAACTTAGTCTACCTACTTTACAAAGTTATGAGACACCTTTAGAAATTTAAATACGAGTAACATCTAGGTACTTACTTATTTGTGCACCTTTTATACTATAGCTGTTCATTAGAACATAAAGACATTATTTATTATTGTATGGTATGGATGGAGTCACATTTAAAGATAAGTAAATAAATTAGGGTAGATAAAAGAAAACATGAAGCTATTAGCTTCTAGAAAACTTGAAAATATTTTCTTTCATAAAACTCGCTCATCTTATTTAAGTAAATTCAAAATGAGTTTCACTCGGCATGATCATAATATTAAGTATTTTGAATAAATTATGGAGATAGGCACCAAAATCTACGAAGAAGCATGTAATATGTACAATTGTACTGATAATCACATGATGGGTAGAATGTAGCAGGCATAAACAAAGTTTAATCCCATGTTTACGTTTTGGTTTCTTAGAACGCAAACAAAATTACAATACAAAGCACACACATAGGCTTGAGCTAGTTATATGTACGTACGTACATGTAGTCATACATCATTTACATTACACATAGATTTTAAGCCTTGTTATCAGGCAACGTAGACCGACTGCAATTAAAATGCAAAGCAACTACTAATTTGTAGTTACATATTTGATGATGGAGTCAAAATACCAATGCAAAAGAACTAGTCATTACTTGCTGTGCTAGGTACCAAAGTTCGGCATTCACTTATTGATTTAATGTATGAGAAGTACCTAAATGTGCACTTAAACTATTTTATTTACAAGTGCTTCGCTCTTGTGAGCTTAGCTTGTTTGGATCGGAACGGAATCCAACTCTTTAGGAGCAGCCGTTAAGCACATGATCTCCGTATAGTGGTCCTCCCCGCAAGGGGGCCCTTTCCCACGTGTATCCCTGTCGAGATAGAGCAATGTCTAGTATGAACGCAGATATTTCGGTAACATAATTCCTCATTTCGATATCATAATTTAACCAGGTTCAGTAACCGCCAGAAAATCCCCAGCGCTCTATATTTATGCAGATGTTGAAGGATATCAATTCAAAGTCACTTACAAATAACTTCAATTTTCAGTTACGTTGCAGCGCTTGTTGTCCGTCTGAATGGACTTAACCACTGAGACTCTGACCGTTTCTCTGAAATGTCTGCAGTGTGAAAGGCAGTTTCCAAGATCCATTAATCTCTAAGCTGCAGACCCCAATCTGCGATAACCACTATAGTTTTCAATGTCACTTCAAGGGTTGATACCCTAATAGACATTGCTGTCTGCTTTATCAAGAATGCAAGGATTAATCTGCTTATAAATGCTTGAACTTTAAAAATCTAACCGAACCATTCATGTTATTTTTTACATGAAGATAAGTCTCTCGTTACATAAAATCGTTTGATCTACAAGTTTAATCTTAGATCCAAGTAGAATGAGGGAAAATAATACGAAAATTCTTTTTCAGTTAACGTTATTAACACGATCGAGCACGCAACGTGTTATCACGTTACTCTTGACTTAATCTATATTCTATAAGATGCCTCCGCATTACTTTTAACGCCTCTCCTGAGAAGAATATAATATTTCGTAAGCACCTATTCAATTTAGTTCAAACGAGATGGGCCACGATTCGGCGTAAACAAGATCTAACTAAAATAAAACCAAGGTACTGTCCTTTTCCGTCTTGAGGAATAGAAAGGAGAACGGACTTATTATAATCCTGTCAAGGTTCAAAAATCTAGGGACAATTAAGTCAAGTTAAGTTGTGATGTGAACAGCACATCACAACTTAACTTGACTTAATTGTCCATAGATTTTTGAACTGACAGGATTATAATAAGTTCGTCTTTACTTTTCAAGACGGATAAGGACAGTTACGGTTTTATTTTAGTTAAATCTTGTTTACGTCCAATCGTGGCCATTGTTTACAGTACTGCTGAATGTTTACTTAAGCTAAACATCGTATTAATATTAATTTTGTTATATGAATATTTATTACTAAGTAAATCAAGATTACTTAACTACTCTGCTCAAATTAACTCAAAGAGCGCAAACATTGTTTACAGTGAGTCAAATACAAACCAATTCTTTTAATTCTGCTTCCATACTGGACTGGAAGTGAAAGAAAAACATAGAATGTGCCAGCTGAATCTCCGCCCGGGTATGCTGTAAAAACCATCTATGGGATTCGAGGGTTACAGTATATTGTAATTTAGGTGATGGGCTGACAACCTGTCACTAATTATCCTCAAAGCTTGTCAGACGTGGCGGGATGATCTTTGTTTGGATAGTTGTCGCTCTGCATACGCCATTAAAGATAAAGACGTGATTGTATGCAAGCATGTATATGTATGTATTTACTATTTTACGTCTAGGTACAAGATTAACTACTCTACACAAATTAATTCAAAGGGCGCAAGCATTGTTTTACAGGGAGTCAAATACATACTTAACATAATTATTTTAATATTAGTTTCAGGTTTAATTTACCTTAATTGTGTTCTTTTTAATGGCACGTTTTTCACGGCAATAATAATTTAGAATTGGAACGATGGTTGAAATTACTTCTCGCAAGAAATAGGATCGAAAATGTTAATTATTACTTTAGCCTGTACAGTAAAAAAATGCGCAAACAACCAAAACTCAAAAGAGGAACGGTGAGCAACAACTTTGTTATAAAAGAAATTATCCAAGAAATCGCACATATTTTATAAAGTTTCTGTTATGCACGAGAAAACAGTGATAAAATTGTATTTGCTGTCATTATTTTGGATTTCCTGTTATTTTTTTGAAATAATATCTTGGACTATTTTCAGCACGATTTAATGATTTTATGAAATGCATATATTTTGCGAGTATTAATTTACAAAATGGCGCTAAAATAGCGGAATAAACAAAATTATGTGAAAAGATGAAAGTGTTGACGACAGAGATGACATGAAATGTCAACCACAAGATTTTGCTTTGTGGTTTTATTTTCACGAAACACTCTGTTTTTTGCACAGGAAAACATTCCTGAGAGAAGGGTGAACGAACATTCTTTACATAAACATCTTTAGGTAGGTACAATACAGATTCCGTTATACTGTTACCATGGCGGCGGGTACGTATACCTACTTACCTTGGTGAAAGAGGATTTATTTTCAATATTTACCTACTGCCAATTTTTTTAGTATAGATAATAGAGTTCCAAACATAGTAAAATACAGGGTATAAATTTAATTGCGTGCCATATCCTAGGGGGTATTTCAGTAACGTTAAAGGAGCTTATTAAAAAAAAATCCAAATTAAAAAATTAAAAAAAACAAAAGTCGGTAGGTATTTATAATGATTCCCAGAGCTGCGTCTAGCTCTCGCGCTATAACCAATCCCGCGCGACGCGCAAGTCGCATCGACCAGTGATAGCGACTCGCGCGGGCTCGGTTAAAGCGCGACAGCCAGACGCAGCTTTTGGAATCATAATAAATACAGACTTTTGGTTTTTTGATTATTTGAGTTGGTAGTTTTTTTTATTTTATTTTCCTCCTTTAACGTTACTGAAACACCCCCTAAGCTATGACAAGCAATTAAATTAACACCCTGTATAAGTAACTATATAGGTATAAAGTCTCTCTTCCGTAGGCCAACTGAAAAAAAAAAATTGTTGAAATACCTAAGCAGTACCTACCTGTGTACAATAAAAAAAATGGCACTGACCGCTGCTGCACGCTTTTGCCTTCTAATGTGTACAAACTTTGTATTATATTATAATTTACTTTCAAGAAATGATCTAGCTCAATACTTATTTAAGTTTTAAATTGGTTTGTGTGACTATAGTCCAAAGTTTGGCCACTAAAAGCATGGCCCAGGGCAGGGCTAACAAGTTTATCATATTCGGCCATGCTTGAGGCAATTTCTGTCTGGACCAACTTAATAAAAACTTGGTGACAGGTTCTAAAAGAAAAGCAAATTTTATTTTAATAAACATAATATTAAAAGAAATCGCACTTAAATAAATAAATATCAAATTTTCTGATTCATATGTATACCTAATCGATTTATAGATTCTAATGCAGCTTAGACAGATTAGAGAAAACAAAACTTCATATGTGGTTATACTCATCCCGAAGCCTTAGTTAAGGCCTAAGTAATAAAAATACAAGGCTACCTAAGTAACTTCACCATTTTTGTCGATAGCAAAAATTTATTTGCAAGAAACCTTACAATTTTACCAACTTAGGTAGGTAAATACTTTAATTAAAAGACTTCAAAAAACTAAGTGTTCATTTAATAAGGCTTTGAAAGTTCTTCAATGTTCATAATTTGATGAGATTTAGGTCTCATTGAACAAGATAATTAGAAATGTTTACAGTCTCCAAGTAATCAAAGTTTTAATATTGTAAAACTTATTATGAAGTAAGTAAGTCAGTTATTAGGAATTTGTCACAGTTGCTTCACAATTATTAAGGTCATGGCACACCTGCAGAAAGTTCCACGCACAATTTCTGTCATTCGGAAATAAGTACGATAAATCGCATGAGAACGTGTTCACGCAAGCTGAATGTTCTGAGTAATAGGTAGATCTTTCCATATAGGTAGGTGTGCTTTGGTACAATTTTGTACATCCTGTACACTGCCATATATAAAATACATGTAAACATTGTGGATTTTATTAGTTTTGCTACCAAATTAACTCAGGTTCTTATCGTAGTTATAAATAGTTTATCAATAAATCACGTTCAATATCAGTTCCTATCGCAGTAACGCACACGATCTTCAGAAGATTTGCATGAGTAACTATTACGCGATATGAGATTGGGATTTAATGGCACACTCTCCATATTTTATTAGCATTTCCTGTAGATTTTGTAACTGTCTGCGTGGTTTACTGATCTGAACCCTCAGTCCTTTGCGGAGGGCTTAAGTTTGATTTTAATATATTTTAGATGAGGTTCATCATTTGGATAGTCAGGCAAATCTCTGAAACTTAGTTAAGGGTTATCCAACTGCAGTGCTCCAAAAACAAGTTACCAAAAATCTCGCAAAAGCTAGTGAAATATTTCATCTCGATTGCGCTCCTTTTACGTGAGTAAGCAAAATATTTTTGCATGGTTATTGAAATTTAAAATGCTTAGAAATCACAGTTGAAACTTTCATAATATTTGCGAAAATGTGAGACATAAAAAAATACATACATACTATCACGCCTGTATCCCTAACGGGGTAGGCAGAGAGGTACAAACAAAGGTCGTAACGCCACGTCTGACCGAAGATAGTAATTTGCGTAAACCTATAGGCAGATCCATCATTCCACTCAGTAGCTACGGATAGCGGACATTCCTGAAATTTAGGTCGTTTCACAAGAATTCACAAAGGAAACTGGGACTAGATGAAATAAATCGTCCATATAAAAGGCGGAAGAATACTGTATGGATTGACAAGAATGAAAATTACACTCTTTTGTGAACACTTTCAGTCTCTAAAATATATATAAAGTCTAGAGATCGTAGAATTTATAGATTTTTAACCAACACAAATTAAATATTTTGCACATAAAACATCCACGTGTCGTCCTTGATGAAACAAGTGTGGAAGTAATCTCAAACTTTCGTTTGATCTTGAAGAAACTTAACATTCTCAAAAAATTTGCTTATTATTTTCTTTTTTTTGTGGGGTATCAAAGTATGAAAAGTCTAATATAAAACCTTTTAAAATCAAAGAAACATTTTCCTACTTTGAGGATGTAAAAACAGATAAACAAATAGTAGGTATTTAAAACATAAAATGAATGACCATATCCTAAATATTAACAGTACCTATGAAGAACCAATCTTAATTTTTTTTCTTATCCTGTAGGTCTTCTAAGTCGGAAATAGTTCTTTAATTTTAAAAGAGAAGGTGACTGAATTACATAGCAATATGACAGTAATATCAGTATCCAATTTTACAATCTACTCATGGAGACCTTTGATTTGATTTTTCTTAGCTATAGGTCTTCAAAGTGGGAAATCGTTCCTTGATTTGATATCGAAAATAAAAAGAACGGTCAAGTGCGAGTCGGACTCGCTCACCGAGGCTTCCGTACCAACTGTGATAAACAAATGTTGGTTCTTCTACAACGGACCTTTCACGCAAAAATATGAACTGACTAAAGGACAAACTTAACTTGGCTGTTGTCCCCATACTAGATACTTATAGGGAGAGGACTGCGAAAATAAGTTTGTAATGACAAAAATCCTTTTTTTTCGTGATGTACTATGAACAAACTTGCAGTTTTCGGTTTTTTCCTTGATTGCTATTAGACACTGCTTCTTTCTAAATTACATGATTCTAGGTCTACGGGAAGTACATACATACATACATTGTATCCTAGCACAATCAAAGGAAAAAATCCAAAAACTATAGTTTTTTGATTCGATGACCAAAAAATTTTACTTTTAATTTTCGGTTCCTTTGCAAATAATCAAACAAACGTTCGTATCTTTTGATTGCGAGGACTTAAAAGTGTGATTCTTTTACAGCTTCAAGGGACCCTAGACTTGAGTATTCAGTATAAATTTCAACTTGATACCTTCATGCGTTCCTGAGAATAAGGGTCTTGACAGACAGACAGACGGACGGACAACCGAGTGATCCTATGGGTTCCTTTTTTCCTTTTGTGGTACGGAACTCTAAAAAGGCAATTCGATATAGACATATAAAAAATCATGACATCAAAGAATTGATAAGCACAATTATTGAGAGTGCCACGATCGAAATTATGTTTTTTCAAGATCAAACGAAGAGATTGAGACTACTTTTAGACCGGTTAAATCATGAAGTACACATGAATCTATTTCTGTACGTTTGAAGGGAGTTTATGCAATAGCCTTAAATCTCATTTTGCACCTTAGTTTTTAGGGTTCCGTACCCAAAGGGTAAAAACGGGACCCTATTACTGAGACTTCGCTGTCCGTCCGTCTGTCACCAGGTACAGCCTGTATCTCATAAACCATGATAGCTAGACAGTTTAAATTTTCGCAGATGATGTATTTCCGTTGCCGCTATAACAACAAATACAAAAATAGAATAAAATAAATATTTAATGGGGGCTCCCATACAACAAACGTGATTTTTGCCGTTTTTGTATAGATGGTACGGAACCCTTCCTGCGCGAGTCCGACTCGCACTTGGCCGATTTTTTCTTATATTATCAAGACGCTAAGTACATGGTTCACTCTACTCTGTTTCCGTGACGTTATATACTTAATCAAAGTAGTTAAGCTTTCCGCCCGCGGTTTCACCCGCGTTAAATGAGTTTTCCCGTGGAAATGAAGATTATTCCGCGGTGAAAAGTAGCTTATGTCCTATTTCTGAATCTAACCTATATACCTCAACCTATATATATGTGTGCCAAGTTTCATCCCGATCCGTCCAGTGGCTGAAGCGCGATTGAGTAACAAACATCCGAACATCCAAACATACTTATCCTATTAACTAGTAGAATTATAAAATTGGGGTTTTAACTTAGCAAGTATTTAATGTTGTCAACATAATCTATTAACAAGAACTTGCCAATTAGATATTAAAAAATATTCGTAAACCAGTGGCCTCCAAACAAATTAGCAATAAAGGCGTAAACGTCGAATGTGTCGCGAAGTAGGCCGAATAATAATGATGTTTTAAGGAAAGTAACTTCGAAGACTGTAGCAATGTTTTGCTTACACCGTGTTCGTAACTTCCACATCTTATAATAAGGTATGTCTTTCCTTAATCAGGTTACGTATATTTAAAATTGATATAATAATAATATTAAAATGTCGGCAAGGCAGTGTTGCCTTCAATTCAAAACAAATTAACAATGAAGGCATGAAAGTTACGAAGTTAGGCAGAATAATAAGTGTATTTTGAAGAAAGTAACTTAAACAATATTTTGCTTACTCCGCGCCCCGTGGTCGTAACTTTCGCATTATTTCCTTAATCAGGATGTAGGAGTGATTTTGGTAAGGGCTGCTCAGCATCAGGATTAGGGAGAACGTTTTCCATACAAATTATTGAATTTGTGATTGTAATTTGACTTCCAGATTGTGTTCAGGAAATAATCCGAAATTCTCAAAATATTTTTTAGTTATCGGATCACTTGCTACGTTCATTCCGATAAAGTTATTTCAACTTTTGCTCTTCCTTGCCGGTGTATCACAAAACGCTATCGACGCACGCTCAAATAAAACATTCTCGCGTGCGTTGTGTTTGGCTAAAGAAAATATTGCCGGTATGCGCGGGCAGAGCTTATTTTTGGCGGCCATTCATGAATTTTCCATTCGTATACGATATAAATTGATGATAATGATATCTGGCAGTGCGAGGGACATGAACCAGGCTATGTTCAATGTTGTTCGGGGTTTGGCGCACCCCTGAAGCCCGCTTTAGGCTGCGTTCATTTCAGTTTAGATGTGGACGGGCTACGGCGCGGTCGCCGCTACAAGACACGTACGGTGAACTCTGTTGCGCTCCCTTCATATTTCTCCAAGTTATCCTGAGTGAATTATAAAGTTTCACATTCAGCGGAAGTGAAGTTGAGTGTGTTATTAAATTGATATTGGAAGGCAGTTTGTCGAGGAACAGGTGCAAAAAAGTTTGAAAAGTTTGTTTATCGCCGCTCGGAGTTCCCTCCTGGTAAGTTATTTGTGAACTAAAATTATTGTGAAAGTGGTTAAAGTTAGTTTCTAAATGTCAGCTAATTATTATGTAAGTTTCATAATTTTATAGGTGTGGTCATATTAATTATAAGTAATTAAATTATCTAAAATTAAACTATTTGTCATTTCAAACAAAAAGTTTTATGATGCGGGTAGATAATATAAAACAAAAGTGTAATTTATTATAGTGGGAGTGACTACAACTCTACTCATCATACTAAAACTTATTTAAAATAACGTTAGAAAAACATAACATTTTAGGATAAGTAATAGGATAAGCACCGGGTAAGTACCTTCTTAGATTTTTAGTCATAATTTTGTTCGGTTTACAGATTTTCTAAGGATAAGGAAGAGAAGACCTTATAATATAAATCATCTAATTACATTATCTAAACTTATAAAATCGTTTGTCCTTACTGACTGACTGACTGACTGACTGACTGACTGATTCATCAACGCAGAGCCTAAACTACTAAAGCTAGAATCGTGAAATATGGAGAGCAGGTTCCTTATATAACGAAACCTACCACTAAGAAAGGATTTTTGGATTTTCCCCCCTAAAAGGGGTAAAAAGGGGGTGTGAAGTTTGTATGAAAGTCCGTCAATTTTGAACGTAGGATCTTCTAATTTTGTATTAAGGGTAATGATTTAAAAGTAATGAATACGTGTTTCAGCGTTTTTGGATTTTCTACCCCTAAAAGGGTTGGATACGGTATGGAAGTTTGTATGGAAACTCCGTTAGTTTTGCAGTTAGGACCTTAAAATTTTGTATTTAGGCTAATGATTTAAAAGTAATGAATACGTGTTTCAGCGTTTTTGGATTTTCTACCACTAAAGGGGTTAAATACGGGATGGAAGTTTGTATGGAAACTCCGTCAGTTTTGTAGTTAGGATCTTATAATTTTGTGTTTAGGCTAATAACCAAAAATTAATGGACAAGTGTATCAGAGTTTTTGGATTTTTTATCCTTAGGGGGTTAAATAGGTGATGAAAGTTTGTAATAATATCAACAGCTCTTTTTCTTGATTTCTAACCATTGCAAACCTTTTTATTCAAGAACTTCTTAGAGCAAATTTGTGTTTTGATAATTTGACAGATTATAAATTTTAAAATTAGAACGTCATCGAACCAGACTAACTTTTTTTAACCAACTTCAAATAAAAAATGGAAGGAGGTTCTCAATAAGGATGTACGTTTTTTTTTATGTACCTATGTTACCTCAAAATTCCGTAATTTTTTTTATCCGATTTGAAAGATTCTTTTTTTATTAGAAAGGGTATATTTCAATGTTAGTTCCCCGTCCAGCAAAATCTAATTTTGATCGTGGGATCCATGAGAAATGACGGAAACTCCTCAAATTTTATAGGCACACATATATCTATTTTGATATTTTAAGTTAATCTGATGTGGAACTAAGAGCACAAAGAAATTATAAGATGCATCGAGATAGGTACCAATTTTACGAAATTTACTCACCATAATGAGCAATTTTTGGTTAGTAGAAATCAAAGAAAAGGGGTTGAAAGAATCTTGCAAAAAATATATTTTTGTACTATCCTTTTAACTACCATTGTTTTTGATATCCCACTCGATAGGTTCATTCTTTTTTGAGATACGTGGTAACAAAGAATAGGGGATGGTGCTTGCCTCTTTCGAACATTATCATCCATCACTAATACATTAATTAAAGAGTTGTAAGTAGGTATATATGTGTTGTGTATGTATGTTAGTTTATTTGTTTGTTTCTTAATTTGTCATCATTGAACTCGAAAATTAATAGAACTATTTTTAAAATTCTTTCACTATTAGAAAGCTACGCTCACTGTGCGATGCGCGTGCGTAGCAATATCAGCTTTTTACTACGAAAAATATCACACTCACACAGAAATAAAAGAATCTTTTAGATGTGGTCATACTAACAGCTACATGACAATAACCTGATCAAGGACAAAAACAACTTTTTACCGCGGGAACTCAATCCCACGGGAAAACTTTTAGCGGCGGGTGAAACCGCGGGGCGGAAAGCTAGTGCCCTATATAAGAAAAACTTACGGATTATTAATTACTAGTACAAAATCTATAGGTACATTTTACTTCTAAACTTCTATTAATAGATTTAGCTCCTAATCTTCGTTGAACAATAGGGCTTAGGCTAAAAAGCCTAGTATAATATGATATTATTCTTGATAGTCACTGTCGTTTTATTAAAAATTGTATATTTAAATGGATGTGACTGAAGACATTTTTACAGAGACACATGACGTCGCGTTCCAGAATGAAATAAAATGGCAATGCCTAAGAGCAATTTTACCCACTAAGCGACTGCTTGATAAAATTACGAACAACGCTTAAAGTCTATTCCTGAACGAGGCCTAAGCGTGGCTAAACGTATACTTAATAAGTAGAGTAGATTCAGACCGACCGGCTTGGTTTGGACGGTATTTTACTATCCGGAAATTAAACTTTGTTATAAGGAATGACAGCTCATAATTAGCAGTTTTTTTTTTCATTTTGACACGTCGCAACATCCGTACTAGATCCGTACGGCTCCCTACGCGTCCGTATGGCTCTGTAAGGCTCCGTAGTTTGATATGACTGTCGAAAAGTGTCTAAAAGCAAAAATTGTTATCAATTTGGTGAGGACACGACTTAAGTAAATTTTAACTTAATTAAAATTATTACCGTCCTGTTTCAGTTCTCTCATGATAGAAAACGACAGGTATAAACTTGTAAGTAGTTAAGTCGTGTTTTTTTTGCTACCTTTGCATGATAGTTAATTTGAGCTGTCATTTTCTTGCGATTGCATGCCTTATTGCTTCGTATGGATCCATTACGAGCCGAGCCGATACGAGCCGGTCGGTGTGAATCTGACATAGTGGGTACTTAGTATGACGGAGGAGATAAGCCGTGACTTTGCAGCCTATCTTAAAAAAGGTTTAGGGACAAGTTTCGAACGATAAAATGCTTTATGATCTAAGTACAATAACTTTTATCAAAGTTGTATAAGTTCAGGTTAGTGTTGCCGATCGAAAGTGTCCTATCGATTAATCTTCGTACTACTAGATAGTATCGATAGTTACGATAGGATCGATACTATCGACCTAAGTACCAGGTTATTAAGAAGAACCTAGTTTGTGCCTTGAATAATTAGTGTAATATTTCGTGATGTGCTCAAATCTTAATTACCTATTGGTAATACTCAAATAAGTACCACAAATTTAATTTATTTCTGGACATAAATATGTATTTATTACTACAGCTTACAAATAAGTTTGTTGTTGCTATCAAGCTTCATCATCAAAACTTTACTGGATTTTCTCTAATTCGGGGTCCTTTCTTGGAATAACCTGGAATATTTCGCACATGAAAGGGTATTTTGGACTAACCGCTGCCAAATAGGTACTGATGTTATAATAATGGTACCTTCTCAGGCCAACGGGCGACACTTTCATAACAATAGAGGTTATTTTATTAAAGATTCTTTGACCTTTTTCTAATCTTTGCATTGACCTTGTTTTTCTGCAGAATAGAGTCAAAAAGCATACCTAGGTATAGGTTACCTACTGAAGAAACTTTTGTTTTTCAGAGTTGATTAAAGAACTCGAAAACCAAGTTAGTGTATAAAGCCAAACTAGGCACATGTCGCCGAAATGAAGATGCTCAGATGGGCAGGCGGTGAAACGAAATTGGATTAAGTCAGTGAAAATTGGACAAAGCAACAAAAGTGTAGGTACGAGAATGTTAGAGGACTTTATACCTGACAAGTTTTTAAACCCCAGATGCACAGATGTAGGGACATGTGATGCGCCAAGAAAAAACTGATATCCGGTCATGTTTTAATTAGGTACCTACCTACTTTAAAATTTGACACCTAATTCAATTCTGATGTTAGCCAATGGCAACTTGGTAGAAAAACCACGATGAACTTTGTAAGATAAAAATGACAGAGTCAAATGGCGTAATTATATTCAGAGGGCCGACCTTAATGGAGAAAGTAACATTAAGAAAACTCGAAAAGAAAGTTGACAACAAAGCCTAATTCGCCGCGTCTGACTAATTACGAGGAATGTTTCAGATAGTAGTACCTACTACTTATTGCTGTAATGTTGGATTGCCAACACATATACATACTCGTACTCCTCCCTAATCACCAAAACCCTTGGGTGATTTTAATTACAGCATGCCCCTTTTATCTCTTCCAGTCCAGCATCGTAATATTATAAAATAAGCTGAATAAAATTAAACACATTCACATTAATTATATTATTTTGATCTTATGGGTCAGTTCACAACGGGAAAGCAATGCGGCGTAAAGCTTCTTAAAATGCATCTCGTTGTAAGTACTCGTAGGTTTATTAATCACAAAGCACGCACTACATACCAGCTGGTTTAAGGATAAAGTTTTGTTAAAATAGGCTTATTTTTATAATAACATATCTTTCTAATGCCCGCGTGAACAATAGTTTAAAATATTTAAGGTCTGAAAAGATGGTAACTATTCGAGCACCAACACTAACTAAATTATGGTATTCTGGGTTCGAGTTAAGACGAAAAAGAATCTCGCTTACGGTAAAAAGTTGAGAGTTCGTGATGTAGTTTCCAATCCATTACTTTTCAAAAAGTAGGTAGTTCAGATTCACTGGTATCTCGAAGTGCTGTTGTTTATATCCTGGATGAAGCCTTTTCACAGCCACGGGTTGCTGGCAAACTGCCAGACAGATTACCTCCCGATCTGAGGAGGTTAGATGGCAGCCGTTCTATCATCAAACCACTATTAGTGTCCGTGCCAATTTCCCAGGTTTAAACTGAACTGGTCACTATAAAACACCCGCTTTTGGCAAGAAATACGCGGCTTTACTTCTTTCATGTGACATCAGAATGATAAAAATTCAGAATGTATTCAGTTGTTCTTCCCAGCGGTAATTAAAATCAATACTTGTAGAAGGTCTAGATGTAAAGTTATTAAGATTGTAAAGCCAAACTCTAACGCATATAGTTTGTTGATCTGTTTTTACGCTCTACCTAGTCCGTAAATGCTATCGATTCGTTGAGGGCATGACTTAATCTTGACTAAAACTATTGCCGTCCTTTTCTGTTCCCTCATGATAGAAAAAGACAGGTATAGACTTATATTAGTTAAGTCGTGATTTTTGCAACAACGAATTGCTATCAATGTCTTTCTTCTTTCTTTTCATTATATTTAGCAGTGGCAGTGACTCTATTTTGTTATCTCATTTAATTAATTACACATAATGTTCTGTTTTCTGTTAAGTTACTGATAAATAGTGGATATCTAAATATAAAGTACTGAACTGACATCGTATCACAACTTACTTTATTCCGTCATAGATTTATTGGATTTACTAATCGGTTGGCATTGTCATAAAATATAGCAGAAATTCTTTGACCAAGGTCCATTAGAAAGAAATCTATGACTCAGTAAATATGTAGATAACTAAATCACATTTTTTTTATTAAGTTAATAATAATTACACGGAGTTTAAAATCCTGAGTGCCAATGAAGATATTTCGACAAAGTTTAATAAATTTTCCGCTACGTCAATATATTTTGACAGCGAAATCATGGTTGTCTTTTAAATTCTTATAATAGCAAAGCGGGCATTGTGCAAATTTGTAAAAAGGTTGGAACCAATATTTTTAATGGAAAAATGAATTTATTTTTGCGAAGGAACGTACCAGCTTAACAAAATGCTCCAGTGTAAAATATTATGACAGGTGTTTTTTTATATTTGAATTGAACATTGATATAATATCATCATCAATAGGTGTAATAATGTCTCCTTCATTTTCTATGTGTTCCAACTATACAATTATACATCCAAAAGTGAAATTAGTAAGTTACTGCTTTACAAACAACTATATAGTACCCGTGTGGTGCCGGGTTAGAATTGCATCACTCCATCACTTCCTGCGGGTGTCGTAAAAGGCGACTAAAGAATAAATCCAGGGAATGGGCAGCAGCGTTCTCTGTGAATGGAAAACTTCTACTGCGCTCACCAACCCGCCTGCCAAGCGTGGTGAGTATGGCATATACCCCCAATTTTGGAGAGGCTCATGTCCAGCAGTGGACTATTGCGGCTGATGATGATGATGATGATATAGGACATTGTATTGCTATACACACATCATTACATTAAATGGCATCGTTAATTTAATATTCTCCCAAACTTTAGATAAGTGTAGGTATCGACATATTGCTCTCGGTCTATATTTTTTGTCACAGCCACCGCGTATGTACGTGGCCTATTATTTTAGACGCCGCCGCCGCTGTCGCCGCCCAAACAGTTGCGCAAAGACGTGACTTCCCGGTATTTTTTTTCGTAACTTAGCCACCCGTTAAGAAAGGACTTTTGTATTTTCCACCCGTTTTGGGGTAAAAGGGGTTGAGTGTATAAAAGGTGGGTACCTTTCATCCAAATTGGTTTATACCTACTTGTACTTATTCATTCAGAGATGGGATTGAGGAAGTAAAATGAAAATATTTACATATTTCTTTATATTTGGAATTTCTGTCAAAAGTGGCAGATAAGAGGTTGACTGTTTAGATGAGTTTAAAAAACCATTTTTATATTCAAATGTTTTTATAGTCAAATAGTGCTTTGCATGAACAGAATTTTGTCTTACCTATAATATTATCAAGTGTCAATCGGTGGGTATAAATTCAAGTCAGCAATCAGTTTGAATAAAAATTTAAACGCTGACGTTTTCAATTTAATCAATTTTACACGTCTATCAAAAACTAATCACTAAATCAAAGGTCTATGAAAAGGTGCACGATTTCAATAGATTTCTTGATAAGGACGTCTGAAAGACATCTTGAAAGTTCAATGATGTTAAGTTAAACACTACAAAAGGGATAATAATGGCTAATGTATGTATATTATTTTCTTTGAATTTGTTGTCAGTTATTGTCTGCTTATCAGGTCCTTTCAAGTGTTCTATGATGAAATCTATTTAATTTCTGTAACATTCAAAGCTTTGATAGATCGAACACTAAAAGTATGTTTTAATATACTAATTCCATGGTTTTTAATGGGGCGATATTGGAGCTTTTGTCTTAGGTTCATAAAAAAACTACGGCCCTGTGTAAGATAGAATATAATCTCGAGGAAATTATAATGCACAGAGAAGTCATTATAAATATAAATGAAAAGTTGTACGTCATTTCTGTTTGTTCTACCAAGAAACAATGAAAGCGGATATTATAATAAGCCCACATAAAAGAAAAGCAATATTTATTTACAGTCTCGTAGAAATAATAAAGGAAATATAAAATGCACAGGATCGCGAGAAGAAAATTACGAACTGACGGCAACGTTTTTCTTGGTTGCCATGGCGCTGCCACAAATATAAGATAATAATACACTCATCTTATAATAACATAATTCAACAATGAGGAAATCCCATCTTTGCCAATTTGAACATAACAGATTATAAAATTCAACAACATTCTGAAGGATAAAGGAATGTTTAAACAATTTTGTTCGTAAATGCATCAGCAAATCTCTCATATTCATCTAAAAAAACACTATAACCGCCTAGTGTACTTAAATTTTAGTATATAAATTGATAAAAGTAGATAAGATAAAATTATTAGTTAACGTATAATAATAACTAATGAAACCAACCTGACGTAATTAAGTAGATTTAATTAATAAATATTAAACAAGATAAAAAGGCAAAAGTATACCTAGTATTTAATTTATAGAAAAAATATGGAAAAAACATAAGCACCGAATTCAGTATAGTATTTATTAAATCGTTTAGCTAAATAGTCACATGTACCTACCTACATCATACGTTTATAAATCGTGGGGATCATAATAATTATTCATAAAATTTTCTTGTTTGCGGCCATTACTGACATATTTGATAAAGGTAAAAAAATCTGTATCGTCCTAAAACTTTTTAACTGATTTGGAAATACCTACTGTGCTAAGGTGATGTAGTGGGAGCCCAAGCGTAGGCATTTCGTAGCCCAGTGCTACGTGTGTAGGCGTACATTTATATAGTTTGAATGTTTTTCAGGAATGGCAATAAAAAGGAAAATAGGTACTTTTATCTACATATCACATGTGCATACAATTAGCCAGAAAAAATAATTTAGGCTTAGTATCTAAGTAAAAGTAGTTATTTCGTAGAAAAATTGTAAAAGTTCTAATTTTGTAAAGTTCTCATAGTTTGCTGGCGATTTATCATAATTATATTATAGGTATTTATTTTATTTAGTTTTTCACGTGTAGAGTTTTCCCGTGGTGGGAATAAAATATAAAGTAGGTTGTGTCCTATTACAGGATCCAACCTATTATGTGTGATATATCCCGAAGGTTGAAACGTTGTTTTGTAACAAACATTCAACTATCCAAACCTTAACCTCCACAGTTAAATCCAAACTTTTGCACTTGTAGTATATCTAAGTAGGATCAAAGTTATAGTAAGCCAATATTAAAAATTACATCTCTAATTTGTGATAAGAGGTTAGGTACATGACTTTTGCTGAAGTAGAGACTTGTTGGACACTGAATAAAATAAAAAAAAACTTGTGAGATCTTAGAATAAATTCCCCTGGGGTTGTACTAATTAGCAGCCAGTCCCTTGTAAGCTTAAGCAGTACTTACATTTTTAAATATTTAAACTACTTATTTAGTACCTGCGATTGTTTTTGACCTTGGTTAAATTGGCGTCCATTAGTTTATAAATACATTTAAGTACTTATCGTTCTTTTCGATGTTATAAAAAGGACATCTGAATTAAAATTTTAAGGAAACAAAATGTTGGTGCTACGTGCACGGAATAATCTTTCTTCAATCGGGTGATTTAGCTAACATTGCTTTAAGCCAAGAATCGAATCCGCTACCTACGGATCGGTAGCTCAGGGCTCTAACTACTAGACCACAGAGGCAGACAAAGAAACATTCAAAGTTATAGGTCTATGTTCTGAGTTCTCGTGTAGGCAGTGTTGATGGAAAAGCGGTTTACTTCGATCCTTGTACGTTGTTCCTTGTTTGAACACTAAAGTGCGGGATCTTGTTCAAATGTGTCTTACTTGTAGTATCGGGAAACCCACTCATTATATATTTATTTACCTTCTTGTTTACGTAAAGGACCATAAACTACTTAGCTAGGTCAACCCTTTATTTGTTTGTTGTAATTGTAAGTACAGATTGGTCTATACTTAGGTATTATTTGCATATTAGGAGTGTGACGGAGAATTCATTTCTGTGTTTGCGCAACACTATATATTTGTCTAAATTAGTAGCAATTCGTAGTTGCAAAAATCACTACTTAAGTCTATACATGCCCTTTTCTATCACAAGAAAACGGAAAGGGACGGCTTAAATTTTAGACAAGATTAAGTTAAGTTGTGCCCTCCACGAAACGATAGCATTATCAAATATTGCGAAACATAGGTTGTGGTAATTTAATCGATTCAAAACATACTTATTTTATTGTTACATGTGAGATGAATCGCTGATAAATGTACGTATTTTTGATCCTATTTAAGTATTTTAAAAAATTACATGGCGTAATTGTATTGTCCTTTGGTTACGAGGTACTGTTTAACAAGTTTTAATGGAAATGTAATTAACATGAAACATTTGACAGCAAATAAACAAAAAAATTGCAGAAAAACTATTTATAATGTGTCAATTTATATGTCAAATTGTAACATTAGGACATTCGGTAGCGCACAAAATCAAAATCTTGACCTGAATAGGCGTGACGACGTGTAATCAGTTCATTTGATCTTCTATTGCACAAAGCAAATCAAATTGTGTGTGATGAAATCCAGTCAACGGGACTTTGATTCGAGTTAAACGTTTGTAAACGTAATATTATTAATATTTCAGGAGAAGGTAATGGAACTCTGTGAATTGAATCTTCATTTAATCAATCAATACTAAACCAAAATAGGTATGTCCTTTACTGGATTAAGTATATTAGGTCCTTACATAATGAAATTGCCGATACTCAATACTGGCAACTATGAAAGAACGGCAATTTCATATGTAAGGACCCAATATTTTGTAGGTACAGAAGTATGTTTTAAGTTTTGGAGTCAATTAGAAAATGAATCTTTATATATTCACGTCATGTATATATTTTATTGATTATCGCAAGAAAAATATGTGACAACCTTACCTTTTCTGAGCGCTGTGACACTTTGTCGCTTTACCGTACAGTCTACTACTACTACTACTCGTAAGTACCAAAGGGCGGACTCAGGAGGGGCACGGGGGCACGTGCCCCCCCGGAACGGTGTTTATTTGTACTGTAAAGATCCTGGATCCGCCCTTGTAAGTAAGTACCTAAGTGGCTATGGTCACCCATATACTAGCCTCTGTCTAAATAAACAAGAACTGTCTTTAAGATTTCTGGTAGAGCTCGCTCCATCGTTGAATCTGGCATGATCCACTGGTCTAGCCTAGAAGCAAGATCTAATATAAAAAAACTTTTAGGACCTATTTTGACCGCTGCTAGACATGCCTATAAAGTATCGCGCAGTATGCCAAGTTCACTATAAACATGTTGAGTTACGATGTTGTTGGACCATTCGTTTTCTTTGGCTGGTCACGGCCTTAAGACTGCTGTTTTTTTATTCTGTTTATTTGACAATTCAGCTTAATGAGCTATTACTTATTATTCTTTTGTAGACAGTCGACTATCTCTGATAATAAAATAAAAAGAGCTGAACAAAGTTTGGTCGCGATGATTGTTGTTCTACTAAAAGCTTGTAAAAGGTTTTTTTTAAAGGAGGTATTTCATTTTAATTTTTAATTACCAATGATCAAGGAAATTTTTATCATAGGTAGGTATATTATTTCATTTTTCCTCTATTGTTTCATGTGTTGTGTCATTTGTACGTGTTTTACGACAGACGCGAAAGAATTTGTAAAGAATAAAAATCTGAAAAATCTTTAACTTTGAATATATGAAATTGGAATTAATGCATGAAAGAAAATATATTTTTATACAAAATATAAATCAGAAACTAACTTAGCTATAATACTCATTTTACTTTTTATCGGGTCTATTCGCGATAGATTTTGGTGGTAAATCATAGGAATCATAGGATAAATCTATCGCGAATAGACCCGATAAAAAGTAAAATGAGTATAAATAATCGCGAGTGCTTAAAAAGTTTAGATATAATAGTTTTACGATTTTTCAATAAAGCAGTTGACTAGCTCCTTAAGGCTGAATGAACGTATTAATTTTAGATAGATAGTCTCATCGATTTCAGCCCCAGCTTCTATGTTGATATTTCAGCCAAAAAGGCTGGACAAATATGCACAGAATATTAAAGTTCAGTCAGTTATGAAATTCCTTTGAAATAGCCTGCCAATCTATACTGAATAATTTTAAAGGTTACGTAGTAGCTAGCAGCAGCCTAAAGTTGAGTACCCTATACGAAGTACTAAGTAATAATATGTCAGTCTTTTGTCTATTTATAAACATACAGCTTTTTTCCATGAAGTATAATACTTACGTAAATAATTATTTACTTCGGAAGCAACGACTGTCTGGAATTTATTTCTTAAATAGTATTTTATCAAAACAACGCAAATATAATATCTCTATATTTTGATGTACTCGTACCTACGATACGTTGATGTGTCATAAATATTTGCTCTGAAAGTTCCGCACGCAATCTTCTGAAAGAATCTATAAGGTGGATGTGGTTTGGTTCGTTAATATCAACTGAAATGTAAGTCTTTACTACTGCGTAGATGCTAATGAAGAAATAGCTGCTTTATACAAAGGAATCTATTAAATATATTCTACATTCTCATGTACGAGATACGTGCAATAAGAAGCAGCGCCGCCGTGTAGTTTGCATTCCTATATTATTATGTGGACTATGCAGTTGTATTATGTGGTAATGTGCATACAATTTAAGGCTCGTATTTATAAAGCGATCTCAAGATTGAGGGCAATATTAAGTATGGATTTGACAGGTCGTTTTGTACTGAAATGACATTTCTGATTTGAACTCAAACCCGCTGTCAGTCTCAAGAGGTGATTATCAATGGGGACCTTTGCCATATCCCGAAAGAGAATATTAGGCAAAAGCTGTAATAGATTGTTTATTGTTTATAACATTTATACTTGTACAAGGAAAAAACAAGATATCGAGTTACTAAGCTTAATGATATAACAAAATTAAGTAGGTATCGTATTAACATGTAATAATTTCAGTGGAGTAATGTGGGTTGATGTGTTGAGGCCAAAAATATAATAGAATAAATAAAAGATTTTTGGTTATTGTGAGATTACCTAACACCTACGCAAATACAGTTAAATGTCTTATCCAGGACCTAACCTAGGTATAAGTGTGCTAAGTTTCGTCTAAGCTACCACCTTAGCGCTAGCGGTACCTTTGTGTAATCAAAAATAAAAAAAACAAATTTTCTTAGTATTTTTGAACTCCGGATTCACTCCTCTTTCATATGGTATCCCATAGGATGCAGTAGAAAAAAAAATTATGACCAGCACATATTTTTTTATATCTCGACTTCCAGATAAAATTTCGAAAAAAACTTAACATGAGTATCTAAGTTTTAAGCTTAGACCTTTAGAAATAGTATATTAGGCAACGAGGGAATAAAGCAGTGTCTAACGTCACGGGCAGCATATTGAATCCTGAGCGGAATGAAGGATTCTAGGATTAATTCCCGAGCGCAGCGAGGGAATTAAATCTTTAATTCCTGAGCGAAGCGAGGGAATTATGACAAGAATCCTGAATGTAGCGAGGGATTCAAGTCTGCCCAAGGCGAAGACACATTTATTCCCGAGGAGCATACTATATTTTACACACCTACTGCACAGATTACTTAGACGGTGGCAGGCGTCTGTAAGATAATAAAGCTCAGAAATATACCTAATCATGTAATATTGATACATAAATAAATATTGAAAACATACCAGAAGCAACAGATCCGAAAGTCAATTCACACTCACTGAACTACACTTCACGTTCACAATCCACTACCTACGTATTTTTCCAAAAAACGAATTGATCGTATTTAACATATTCAACATAAATAACAAAATACGATAAAATACTAGTCACAATGTCTTCTGGAGTCAAAATATTAATTTCACTCGACAATTTACGAAATGGAAGTAATAATCAATGAGAGAAAAACTTTTGCAAAATCAAACCGCGTTTTCTTTTTTTTAGTTTCTTTTTTTTATACAAAGCAAAGAGCACATACAGATAACTAGTCATACAGCCTTTTTACACTCGCCGGGAGGCGCAGAAGGCGAGTGTGGCAACAGTTTTAATACACACACAGCCATATTTTTTTTTTCTGAAAATTATTTTCTTAGTAGTTCACATGACATTCCAAATTCAAATCACATAATAACCCTTGGGCTATTAAGGATTTCCATACAACTTTAAATCCCTTGGGATTATTTTCTTGCTTTAAACGCAAGTTCCTTGATACATTATGTTGATATAATAATGCAGAGGTGTGTAAAATAAATAAATAACGCATTAAATTTGGTGCAGTCGTTTTTAACGTAGCACACGAACAAACATACATACAGACAGACAGACAGACAGATAAAAATTCTAAAAACGGTATTAATGGTTTCAGAAGCATTAATAGAGCGCCTAAATTTATATTTTCTTATTTATCTCCCATGTACAGTATAGACATCGGCCTGTTACAATTTTATTATATGAGTATAGATGCTTATGATAATGGAGGTATAAAAGATCGTGCATGTCTGTTACAGATTTTATTTTTAGAATCTAAATTAAACAACGCTTTTACCGCCACGAGCCAGTCTTCATTCATGTAAATCTTGTAAACATCCTGAGGTATGCAATTACCTACACATATCGCATATCGACTGAAAATCCACATAAAGGCCTGAATCGCAATATATAGGCGTTAGAGATAGCGGATTCTAGTTTTAAACCCTATCGTTTTATCTAAAAGTATAGTATACTAACTACTTTTTACAGCTTGATTTGTTTTCTACATACATACATATAATCACGCCTTTATCCCTAATGGGGTAGGCAGAGCGTAAACGACCTACACAAAGGTCGTTCCGCCACGTCTGACAAATTTTGAGAGTTGTTCCAGATGGATCTGTATATTGCTATAGGGACAGGTTGCCAGCCCATCGCCTTATTACAATACGGAAAACCCTCATTCATATTCCTTAGCTGATTTTTACAGCATGCCCGGGAGGAGATGCAGCTAGCACATTCTATGTTTTTCTATCACTTCCAGTCAATTCAACACTAAAGCTTATCAAAATCTCGTATCGAATTCCTTGGCTCGTCTAAGAGTTAGTAGTAAGAGTTAACTAAAGCACTTCCGAAGGTTAAGTTAGTTGCTTTTCGTAAATGATAAAATAGCACTCGAATTACAGGCAAGAGTAGAGTGACGGGTGTCAAGAGAAATAGGGCGGCAGCAAGTATGTAGGAACAATTAACCTAATTTTTCCCCTACCTACCTCTCTCTTTCATCATAAGCCTGTCTTAAGGCGCCAGTCGACTTTTTTGTAATAAAATTGCAAGAGTTCGAACCATTTTTCTCGGTAAGTATTATTCATCATTGCGTATTAAATATAACTAGGTATTATCCCTGCCCGCGGCTATTTTTTATTTCTTACTTCTCATATAATTACTATAAGTACTATGTATAAACCTAAAACCACAAAGTGGATGTGCTTTTCCTAAACCGTCGTAAGTGTTTTTTTAGAAAAAAAAGTGGGAAAGTCTGGTTGGTGTACGGGTCATGACACAAAATTGATGTTGTCCTCAAACACGATAGCCTCTTTTACTTTTCTTTATTGGACCCTAATTCTCCTGCTAATGAACACAAGAGACCATATTATTATGGATATTAAATATATAGATGTTTAATACTAAATTAAACATTTTGTTGTCAACAACCAATTAGAATTTTTCCGTTCATAAAAATAGATGGCCTTTATAATAATTTCCACAATTTATGAAGGTAAATTTTAAATAAGCCCTGATACTTTCCTTTTCAGAAAAGTATTGGAAGTGAGGTTTCGAAATTAAATGAAAATTCAACGGGTTTATTGTTGTTTAACGGGAATTTGTTTTATTAATTTATTTTTAATGTTCGCCGCGTAGCCTTAATTAAATTATTTAATTTACTATAACATGTAAAAAAGGGAACAAAAAATGGTTCGACTTACTTACCTACCTATTAGTTACAAAAAAATTGGTAACATGTTCCTGATTAGGTTAGGTCCCTGGCACAAGATACGTGTGCTTTTGCGATATTACTTATTTGACAATCATCTAGGGGCCTAGATATACTTTTGACATATAGGGGTCAATATACTTTTGACAGCCACAATACCCACGTCGTCCGTGTAGATATCTTTATAGGCTCCCTTAAATTGGGCACGTTCCCTGCAAAGGCTATCTACAAAACGTTTTGTGTTGTGAATTGTAATATTTGCGAAATATTAGGTTCTATCTAGCTAGATAAAATAAACAAGTATAACTCTATGGTGCTCAAAATCATTTATAAGTAAAAAAAGCAATGGCCGTAAGACGCCTAGACTTATTTAAAATTAAAGCGTAAAAAAAAGCGTAATAATGTAAGTACTTTAATACTGCTGCTGATATAATTATTTTCCAGTCACATAAACTTCAAGGCCCAATATTAGGTACATAACTTTCTGACATAAAAATGTTAAGCAAAGAGCGACGAAAAGATAAACTTATTGCCATCTGTGAGACTCTGGAAGGATAATTTTCACAAATTTGATTTTACATCTTCTGCCTACCAATTTTCACTTTTCCCAGTCATTGACATCCGCTGACTGTCGTCGTTATCCTTACTATTCGCTTTCACGACGTCCAGCCAGCGCTCTGTCGGCCTGCCACGTGATCTAGAGCCTTGGACAGTTACGCCTTTTCATTTTTTTGGCATAGTCTGGCGGCCTGTAGCATACCATTGTTCATACCAAACGATCGAAGACGGTTTTCCTACATTGATCATATCCACTACTTACGTCACGCATAGCAGAAAAAAAATTCAATACTCTCAGCTCTCAAATTCCACGACTCATTACACTAAAGTCGAATAACAAACATTCATTAATTCAGAAAAGCAAAATTAAACAAAAACAAACAGTTTTAATGGCTGCCAGAAATAGCCAACTGTTTCACAGACTATTAATCTGTAATGTATACAGGAACAAGTCATGAAGAAGATTTACGAACTTTGCCCTGCGCTTTGGCATAATCTTCTCCTTCATTCTTAGTCCTATAACAAACAGTTACTGAAATTATATGATTTGTAATTTAGTCCGTTTAATAATAATGATTAAAAAGTTTAATGAAATGCATTACCTAAATGTGTATTTTTATTTTATTCTTACAAAGTTTCATTTAACTTTTACTAATCACAAGGAAGATAGGAGTCTTTTCTGGGAAAATCTGTGCTACGGAACACTTAGCTACATCGTAAGGACATCTAGGTACCTACAGTAAATTATGAAATTTCCGAATTAATTTATACTACCTCTACAATATGGCAGTAATATATAAGTACCTACGAAAGGATTTATAATATAATTTCCTCGTTGAGAGTAGGTGTGGTTCTATTCAGTAGTGGACCTCATTTTGTGTGAGCTATGAAACGAATATAGTGGGGATAAACGGGATATAAAAGAGCCTTAAACCTAACTCATATACAGAAAAGACATTCAATCTCATTCTCTATACCTACTTAATCATAAACCAAGGCGCTGTACCGTGCAATTACGCAGAAAATCGAATTGTATAAGTCGCATTCATCTGGGTAAATCTGCGGTTTGATTGAATGACTAGCTCGTTCATTGAATGGCAACATTAAATTGAATCACTAGGCTGAACGCTGATTGAACATGCATCACTCGACGTCCAACTAGTTAGCGGATTGTAACATAGCCCTTTGAAAAGGGCGGATGTAAAATCAGTCGGGTGATTCTATCCTAATTTTAAATAAACAAATTTGTATGGAAAGGTCTAAACTTTTTTCATTTCCTGAAAGAAATTCCTGGTAAAAGTTGTTCTGTTTGTTGATTGAGCAACCCCTATCAGTTTCTGGTATGCTGTCCCTTACACCCCGTACTAGGTACCCTACTCTTATTAAACCAGCAGCTACTTATCTAGAATCTTTGATAATTGGAACTGATAAAAGCCGATTGTTACAGAGTTTTAAAAACGAAAGTAATTATTCCACCCTGATGAATATATAACTTTTGTTGGTAATTTTATTTAGGTCGATTACGATATTAATGATAGATAACGGATTGTTTAAATTGAGTTTTGTATTTGAATGTTATTTTAATTTTTTTACCTTTATGTATAACATCTGAATATTACTTTGGCTGTTTTTTTATCGTACTGTTTGTTATTCACTCTATGATTTATTTTATTTATCCTATGACAAAAGTTTGCTATAGGGTAATTTCCATAAATAGATATTATGTACTACGAGTATGTCTTAGTACTCTGGAGTACTTTTGTATTTTGCAAGTTTTCCCATCTACAAGTTTGTAGGTAAAATTATAAGAAAATTATTTTAAGAATTTTAAATAATATTTTGTACAGTTTTAAAAATAATTTGAATAGGTATCATATTCGTAACTAACCTAATGAACTAGAATAGTTTTAAAATTTTGTCTAGTAAAACTTAACATTTAAAATATAATAAAATCTTCTTCAATATCAAATTTTATTATTAAGATTTCTAGAAACAAATAAAATAAATGAATATTTTATCTAGCTACTTACACAAATTGGCTTGCATTTGTATGAAACCAAAATTCAGATATTAATAAAAGTACCACTTTACAAAAGATGATAAAAGTGCTAGAAATCAATCAAAGAATCCTCAGTTCACACTAATTGGAAGAATGACTTGAACAAAGCAAGTGGCTAGGCACTACAAAAGAATATTGACGTGCCATTACAGTCGAGTGGTGCTCCTAAAAGAATAAAACTCATAGTACGTATTAAGCGAGGTATCACCACTAGTCAAAGAGAATGAATGGTCCAATAACAGAGAGCCGTACATTAATAGAATCATAGTTGGTCGAGTCATTTCTTCTCACTCGGATATTAGGCACGACTTGCGCTAATACAAGTTGTTATTACAATAGGGTGGTACATTATTGATGCGCGTGCAGTGCATTATAGCCCGGTGTCGTTTTCAAAATAATTTTGATCAAAAGCAAAGAGAAAAAAAAATTGAAGAAAATATCATCACATAGGGTAACGAAAAACCCAAACGAAAATAGATCAAGAATAAAATAGTTACAGAAGAAAAAAAAAAAAGCGAAGCATTTTCTGTGGGAAGTATTATTTTATGTCCTTCGTACAAGTACTTATATCATACACGTAGTGAAGGAACGAATCTGGAAAATTGCCAATTAACGGGACAAAAACCGCTAACAACCCTCATAACGGGGCCCATGCAGCGTGCATGCATTCGATAGCTGCACGATACTTCACCAAAACTCGCCTTTTAGAAGCATGAAGCTTTTTTACAACCTTGACAGGATGGCTAATTTTACTGAAAACTCAAATATCAGGGTTCGTCAGGTCTAACTAGAATAAGACACAATGTATAAAATTAAATGTTATCGAATACAGAAAAGGAAACGTTTCAAAATACCTAATTTACGACCCATATTCTAAAAATTAGTCATCTCGTGGTTTTGTTGCGTTTTCCCGGTTTTCCGAAAAAAGATTCAATACTAACTTCTTTTCCATTTAAAACATAGAAACGCCTAAATAAAATAAAATAAAGTTACCACCAATCGTACCGTACACGACAACCGTACATGTAACCGACTGAGACCTTAACAATTTTCTAATACTTGTTACGTAAGAAAAGGTACGAATTTTGTTCTGAAATATTCGAGCATTTACCGAGAGCGTGCACGTTTGCACAAGTTCCCCAATTTCAAATAGCTAGCTAGCTTTCCCTCGCTTGGCTGGCAATGTGTGGTCTGGGAATACCTGTTTAGGTACCTGCATAAAGTCACATCGTGTGCTTTATGGCTCTGATATAACATTTTTAAGCGATAAATTTTGAACGTCGCAGGAATACAAGTACCTATCAAGGAAATATATTTCGAATACCGGAAGTGTTGCGGTTTGTAGAAAAGTTTTCGTTTATCTAAAAGTTTTCTAAAGTGCTCCGCCTCAGCCATAAAATGTTTGTTGTTCAAAAAGTAAGGAATGAGATTTAGTCGAATATTTGAAGAATGTAGGCACGCATTAATGTAAACATCGTAGATAGTTTATGTGAACCGGGCATTTTTTCTGACAGATGTTTGGTAGGAGCCGTCTCAACGCTTTCAAAACAAACTCAACATTGAACAGGCCTATTAAAATTGTACCTTAATTTTAAACATTTCCATTTAACTCCATAAATTAACATTTTGATGTTTTCTAAGTAATAAGTGTGCTATATAGTAGTCCAATTACGTAGGTACTTTGTAAGTAAGTACCTACATTACATTAGAATTTCATGTTGAAAATTGCAATGTTAGTCAAGATGGATGTGCATTTTATGACATGCCTAGTCAAAAACTTTTTTTAAGAGCAAACTTCACTAAACGGCAAAGGAATTTCTAAATCACCCAGAAGATTTGCGATAAAACTGTTGAAGCGCAAAAGAATGTAACTAACCTTCACCAAGGCAGTCAACAATAACCAACAACTTCAGAATACGTATACTGAACACGAATATGTTTATTTATATTAAAATTAATAGCACATACACCGTAAACTCGTTAAAACTAATTTATTTTAAACGCCGCGGTCTCGGTATTTATAACATTTGCTCGAGGCATTTTATTAATTTCGTAATTAGTATTTGCGTTTACGAATGTCGTTAAAATACGTTACCCGGGTCGTTGACAGTCATTTACCTTCATTAAACTTTGTTTTCCGCCATTTTGATGAGAGGGATCCTACGACTGTCAAATTTAAATTAGGATTAAGTTTTATTCATCATCTCCCTAGCCTTATCCCGTATCTCACGGGGTCAGCTACCTAATCTAGGGGATTGAACGAGGGTACTAGTTTTTACACAGAGCGACTGCCATCTGACCTCCGCAACCCAGAAGGGAAACCAGACCCCATCCTAGATTAGGTTAGAGTTTTTAAGCCGCCAATGCTTAGCTCTGGCCTCGGACATGGCTTAACGACTAATATCTACGGTATTGAATGATATTAACCGCGACCAACGGCTTAACGTGCCTTCTGAAGCATGAAAAAAGCGCCGAATAAACGTACATATGGAATTCGAAAACCGAAATCCCTCACGACCTCCCGCTCAGGAGGCAACGACTCTATCCACTACACCATCGGGCTCCCTTTTATTATAGGATAATATACCTATTAGATGGTATGCTAACATAGTTATAATAAGTATAAGGAATTGATTACCTACCTATTTCAATATTCTTCCTCGCCATATCTGGCATCTATTATTAAGGTTATAACCCAAACCCCCAATTAGGTCGGAGTGATTGAAAATCATGGTTCATCTATTACCAAGATTGAAGTTTAGGCAGATTAGAAGATCCTGTCAAGTCAATAATCCGGCTTATTTGGTAATAAAGGGCTGGAAATTAATATTTTGAGATCCCTTCAGCGAACGTATACTTACCAAAAGTTGGACGCCAACGAGATTATTTGAAATCATAAAAATACATCACAGGAGCTGTAGGCTATTACGCAGCCCAACTAAAATTCAATTTTATAGATTATACTTCACCAAATATACCATGTAAAAAAGTTGACCAAACTATCTATAAAACTGAACAACTTACTCCTAGGATCTACGTCGAAATGTGAAAAAAAAGTATTTGGTTTTCCATAAAAACAGGCTCAAAAGGAACTCCAGTAATCCTGTATGAGAGGGCCTTTGTGCCAAGATTTATCAGACGTAGCAAACCGGCGGCCTGGGGATAATGCCCATTTTCCCATACTATTCAAAACCATCGAACGTTGATTTCTACCGCTAAATTACCGTTCGCAAGTTTGAACCTCGTTGTATAAAAAAAAAATACGAGCACCTAGTTACACGCACATGAATTCAATATCTCAACGAAGGAAAGGTCGCAGATGTGCGCACACGCCCACGCGATGAGATCGAACATGAGCATCAATATAGAATTAACGCTAAACACGCATCATTACTCAAAATAAATCATTCTGTTGACGTGTTACTGTGCTGCCGGTAAATATTGACATCACAAATTCGACAAATACGCCGATTATTCGAGCCACACTCCAAAGTTATACGGATGAGTGATCAGTGTTGTTATCAGCGATGTAATGTTGTTTGTTTTACTGTATTTCTCACAAATACGCTATTGAGCTGTAATGTTTCATCGCATGATAAAAGAGCCTACATTCTACTTAAATTTAAACAATATTAAACTAGGCACCTTTTTTCACGAGATTTTGTGAAAAATACCCTCATAGCCAAGCTAGTAATAAAGTTAGGGTTGGCTTTGGCGGGAGTAGAATAAAAGGGGTTATTGTGAGATCATCAAAACAAAAGTCTCAATATGAATCCCAGTTTATACGCGTATAAAAGTTTCTGATTGATTCTTTAGTTTAGAAGTAGATACACATTTTCATAATATTTATTACATAAAAAAAATATTATCAAAGATCAGAAAAAATATTATGCTGTCTTAAATATTTCTGAGCGAATATAGAATAATATTTACGATCAAGTTGGTGTTATAATAAAAATACTATCACATCCTTAGCAACAACAGGATTTCACCTTCTGATATAAGGCACCGAAAATTGCAGCACGTGTCATGAATCCATCACGAGCATCCTTCTTCATGCAGCCAAGCTTCTTATTGCGAAAACAATTTTCCTTTAGCATTTGGTTCCGGGTTACTTATGCATAAGGTAGAGCCACAACAGGGTTTCACCTTCTGCTGATGTACGGCGTTGAAAAATGGCGGCACGTGTCATGAATTCATCATGAACATAAGTCAAGCAGCAGCCACACTGCCGTGCTTCTTATGCGAAAACAATTTTTTCTTTTTGTTACTGGGTTGCATATGGGCGGATATATGAGGGGTTACGAATCAAAAACTTTATCACTATCAGTTATACTCAGGCACAAATTGTTACACCAAGGTAAATGATGGGTCACGTTTATCTTTTTGACACTTTCGTGTACCCATATTTCCAGGCAAATTAACATACCTACCCATAATTTTGTGTTAACAACTTTAAGCAATAAAACGTAACTTCAGCTTGATTATTGTTGCTTTTATTGATAATATCCGGACATGATGGCACTAACCCCCGACTCAAAACAGTAGAAATATATTTCTTTTTGAAGTTTCCAAATTTGCTATGAAAATTATGTGAAATAAAAAATACTACAACAATTCCTTTATTAACACCCACGTTGTCAAAATTTGACGCGCCAATTTTATCCACCCTATCTTCCAAATTTGAAATTAGGCCACAGAAATACAATAATACTTAAGTTTTATTTACTTAGGCAGACATAGGTAGATGATAAAATAGATTCGTAAGATAATTAAAGCCTATATACACCTACTGTGAAAACATTGAGGTTTCTGAAAAGACAGATAATCTGTTCTTGTTACACGAGTCTTTGGGCAGTTTTGCGCTGAATCAACACCTCGAAATAAGTTTCTTTTTATTCTAACGGATGAGACCCTAATCGTCTTATTTGTTGGATATATTCTGTAGGTACTAGGGACCGTGAAATTCGAAGAATAAATCGGTAAGTGGTTAAGGTTTCTGGGATATACAGGTGTTTGTTTTTGTTATACTAATCTATGAAATTAGAAATTAAAAAAATGTTTTTAAAAATACACAATTAAATCATAATAAAGAATATTATTATTACCAGGTATTCGCGATAAAACCCAAAAATCTCTTCTAGTAATAAGGTCGAATTTTGTCCATATTTCATAACATTGTAAAGTGTAGGTATATCTATGGAATAAACAATACCACCTTGTATCATAAAAACAAAAGATATATTAAACACTCTACTTACTGTAGGTAGGATAATAAACTTTCATTCTGGTGTTAAAAATGTATGTAAGTCATTTTAATTATTGAATCCAATAACCACATCGATTTTAAATGACATCATATTGATACTTTTTTTTGAAAATATCCTACTTACACGAGAAAACTTACTAAGAAAAAATATGCGGCCTATAAAGCTGTTCCATAATAAATTGCGTGATCATACTAGCTACCACGATTGCCAGTCTGTCACGAAACCCCATCATAATTGAGGAAACAATCTTGTTGTAAAAGTTGTTCCTGAGTTGCGTGCTTGTCAGGCTACAGGTTATGTATTATGTAACCTACATGTATATTAGGTACCTATTAACTACGTGGTGTAAGGGACGGGACAGCGTCCTGATAGGGGTTGCTTGCTCAGCAAACGAAATTGAACAACTTAACTACGCGAAGTAACTAAAAAAAACTAAAAAAAAATTTTAGGAAATGAAAAATAAGACTTTCCCATTCAAAGTGACCACCTCGATCAGACAATTTGTATGAAAAAGCCATTTTTTTAATTTTATTATTAATATTAGATGTTGGCAGTAGGCAAGGTAGCCGATGATGAGCCTTATTTCAACGATTGGTGAGTAAACATGACTTTTTGTTTGACAAAATCAAACTTTACTATAAATAAAAATAAACGACTCCTCAACTGTAGTGCCGGGCTTCAAAGAACAAGGCTGGTGTGATCCTCAATCAACCGAATCAGAACCGGAGTTGCAAGGTGCAACTACCATCTGCACAAGCGGGGCATCACTGAGTCACCTTACGGCGATTGTGGAGACTCAGGCTCGTATTTATAAAGCGATCTCAAGACTGAGAGCAATATTAAGTATGGATTTGACAGCCCGTTTTGTACTAAAATGACATTTCTGATACGAACTCAAAGTAGCTGTCACTCTAGAGAGCTGATTATAAATACGAGCCTCAGTGCAGACCATCCAGCACATCGTAGAGGACTGCCCCACCCGAAAGTTCAGCAGCAATTACTATATTTATACATGCCTTGCCTATCCTATATACAGGGTGTCCAGGAATTAATGGATAACCCTTTAACTGCGGCTAGCTTGACCGATGCCCTACTTGTAAAAAAATTATGACCTCAGTAAAAGTGTCACAGTTTTCGAAATATCGTACAAAAACCGATTTTTTAATAATTTTCTCCCTACGCTCAGTTATTTTCATGCCATTTCATCAAATATCAACATTTTTGGGTTTTTTATTTTTTTTAATATTCCTTAATAGTTGATACTTAAAATGAATACATTATTTTAGTACCTATTTATAAGAAAATAATTTAAAAAATAAGTTTTATTGAAAAAATTAGGCAAAATATTTTTAAAAATTTGTCTTTGACCTCCTACGGTGAAAAAAAAAAGTGTCACTTTTACTGAGGTCATAATTTTTTTACAAGTAGGGCATCGGTCAAGCTAGCCGCAGTTAAAGGGTTATCCATTAATTCCTGGACACCCTGTATATAAAATTCTTAAAATCTTTGACTCACAAACATGTGCTAACATACATTCAACGAAGCTAAGACACATTAATAAAGATGTGGTTGGTATACTTAATCTTTGAACTCTATCCTAGTAGCAGCATGTTTGGACGTGAAATATTTCGACTCTCTGTTATGTGAAAGTTATGTCTGAAACTAAACCAACCACGGGAGTTATGGTAGTGTTCCTAACTATAAACAGTTCAATAAGATAGTGTCACCGCTACTTTAGTGGTTCTAGAGTAAATGAAGACTTGTTCACTCGCATATAGCGGAATTAGGGGTAGTCTTATGAGATGAAATAATTCTCAATTTACCTAGTGCCTATATTTAGAACAGTATCTATATATAACTTTCATGCTGGACTGGGAGTGATAGAAAAACATAGAATGTGCCAGCTGTATCTCCTGCCGGGCATTCTGTAAAACCAGCTAAGGGATTCGAGGATTTCAGTGTACTTATTGCAATTTAGGCGATCGGCTGACAACCCGTCACTATAGCAATATACATAATCATCTGTAATAATAATAACCCTCAAAACTTGTCAAACGTGGCGGAACTACCTTTGTTTGGGTCGTTGACGCTCTGCCTACCCCATTAGGGATACAGGAGTGATAGTAATGTATATATGTATGTACAACAATGTCTCGAGAAAAGTAGCTACTACACTCTTTATTTTTATCGCTCCCAGTTCAGTGGTTTTCTCGTCCTAAGCAATTTCTCCTACCTTACGAGCTTTTTGGCTTGCATAAAATGTAAGTCTCTCATCTAAAAATGATAGAATATAAATAGAAGATTATCGTGCGACGTTTTATCATAAATAAACTACCTACGTTGCAACGCGATTTTGCATGAGAAAGGTCCTTTGCCACACTCTATGGCGCACACACATCTCATAAAATAAGGTAGGAAGTATGTAAATTCACCTAAACTTTGAAGAAAGTCTGATGACACACGTTAATGTTACGAGCAGAAGTTCCATCTTAATACGTGCAAATTTCATGTCAAAATGAGCAGCAAGCGCTCTACGGGGGAAGTAATCTCAGTCGAGCGCCCTGGGAGAGTAAAGGCGTCAGTCGCCGACTTCATTTTTACTTACTCAAGTAATGCAGTGTTTCATTCTACAAACTTACAAAATACAAAGTGACAAGTAAACAAAATGCAAGCTTTTGTTTATATTGTAAAAAATCTCTTCTTTTGCGATTATTATTGAAATGAAAATCCATCCCATAATAGATAATGAAATTCGATATTTTTGTGTCTATGGCAACTTTAATCCACGTAAAAGTATTTCAGTAAATGAGAGCCATTTTTACAAAAAGTGCATCTCGACAAATACCAAAAGCAGCCACAACCAAAGAATTTCGCATGGAAAAACGTTGACATCATTAAAATAATGAAAGACTTGATGTTTTGATAAAGAAACATATTTCATCGTAGGTACGGTAGGTACTGCATTATACTCAGCTGGTATGTTTTTCGCAAAACATTAATATAAAACTTAAGTGTGCTGTGAAATAGGTTTGTAAACAGTAAATCAAGTAACTTTATAAGCTTCCCGCCCAGCCGTTTCAACCGCAGTTTAAAAATGTACTGTCCGGGCACCTGTACAAAACTGCTAGCTGTTTTGAATCCACATTTTAATTACTTTTTCAGAAAGAAGGGTCACTTACTATTGAACATAATTATTATGGTGTTATTTAATGAAATTCCATTATAATAAAATTTACTCGAAAATGATTTGTCTCATTCTAACGTTTTGCGGTGACATTTCAGCGAGCCTCCATGTGACTTCTGGCGACCCTAGAGCTGGTAGCTTCCAAGGCCAACTTATATAATATCGAGAAAAAAACTAAAGATGGGCAATAACGCGGGAGAAACCGTGGGCGGAAAGCTAGTAGGTACCCTACCTACGAATTATTTCGTTCAGAATAATTTTCCTTGTCGACGTACCTAAGAGTATTATTTATTTGTGGTTTATCTCAATGTCGTTAAAAAGAATAAGTGATTTATTGTTACATGATCAACAAGGAAATCCAATTATTTCTTAGGATACTACACAGAAACGCTCTTGGGCGTAGAAGAAGAAAATAAGATTTATCACGCGAAAGAACAATAAATATGCCTCATAATAAGTAAAAAATTCAATAAGTACAACATCTCGAGCGTTTCCGTGCTTCGGAAGGCATGTTAAGCCGTTGGTCCCGGTTAATATCGTAGATATTAGTACATAAGCCATGTCAGAGGCTATTGCTAAGCATTGCCGGCTTGAAAACTCTGATAGCTGGGTTTGCCACTAACCTGACAAAAGCCTAATCTAGGATTGAGTCGGGTTTTCCTTCTGGGTTGCGGAGGTCAGATGGCAGTCGCTCGGTGTAAAAGCCAGTAACGTCATTTAATCCCCTAGATTAGGTAGCCGACCCCGTGAAATATAAGATAAGGCTAAGGAGATGATAAATAAGTGAAAAGTTTGCCAGTAAGAAATTACTACTTTAGCAATAAGACCACCTATTACCTACTTCCCTTTTGAAGGTAGGTATACCTCATCTATAAATACTTATTACGTTTAAATTGGTATAGAAATAGGTCAGCTAGAATAGAATCGAAACAGTTGCCTCAAAATTACAAAAGCGTAAAATTACTTATTCAATAAAAAAACTTTTAATAATGGTCTTCATTGAAAATTGGTCGGCAATACTTTACGGTATAATAAGTCCATTAGCTTCAAAAGCTTTTAGCAGGCAAGTTATTCGTCTTGTAAATTAAACTTTTGCATATTTTTTCAAGTAAAGTACCCATAAGTACGTTTAAGAAAAAAAAAATTCTAAGTGAGCTGCCAGTAGATAGGGGGAGCGGATTCTGGCTCACTCGCGGCACTAGGTCCCAAAAAAAGCTCGCGAAACCTGGATGGGACCTAGAAAAAAGGTTGTCTAAAAGTTTGCCTGGGTTCCAAAAAAAGCTCACCAACAAACTGCCCGCCTATGTACATGTACAGGTAGTAGATAGGGGGAGCGGATTTAATCGTTATTATATAGGTATGTAATGCACCTAATTTGCATGAACACCTATCAGTTTGCGGGAATAATGTTTAGGTCGTTTTTGCTCTGCCTACCCCTTTAGGGATAAAAGCGTGATTTTATGTGTGTATATTGTATGTATGTAATCAATAAATCGTGAACCTAATTTGCATGAACACCTATCAGTTTGCGGGAATAATGTTTAGGTCGTTTTTGCTCTGCCTACCCCATTAGGGATAAAGGCGTGATTTTATGTATGTATGTCATCAATAATTCTTTCAATTCAGATACCTTTTTTTTTTTCTTTACCTGCGTACCTTAGCCGCGTTGCGAGTTGTAACTTGTATTAGAAATCGGTCCTTGTTTTTTTATTTATTTTTATGGTGGTTGGGTAATATTTCATTCCAAAAGATTTACAACTGGATAGTCCGAAAATAATCTTCCCACGTTATTTTGCTGTGTAGTATCTTCCCACGCTTTTTTTTTTAGCACAAAAGATTTGGTTCTGCTTATGAAATATTTGCATTGGTTGCCACCCACCTATATTATATTGCTTGTGGTCTTTGTACAGATTATTTTTTGTGTTTGCCCCTTATTTTTGGAAATGCGTATTAACTTGAATTTATATCGCCATTGTAGACAATAGTAATTTATTACTTTTTTTCCATCCCTATGCTTAGCAGGTGGTTATAGCAAGTCATGTTTGATATCAACTCGTATAAAAGGTCGCCATTGTGAACAATAGTCATTTATTATTTTTTGCCATCCCCTAAGCTTAGCAGGTGGTGCCCCGCTGTTAATTAAACATATAGCAGGTTCTAACATGTTTGATTTCAACTCGTATAAAAGGTAGGTTTGACAGCGTTAGAGTCACAGTTTACGTTACAAAGGCGCTTTGATTTCATCGACTATACGTTTTTTGTTAAGTGAATACATTTGAATTTATTTACAAGTGTTGTGCTGAATCTTTCAACATGCAGGTATGTAATAACTAATAAAAACTCTACTATTATCCTTTATGTGTACCTATCTAATTGTGTATTATGATATTTTATACTTACAGCTTAATCATACTTGTTTCAGCATACAACTGGTAATCCAGACGACTATACATTAAAGCATTATTACTATCCGATCGATGTTAGCGATGAAGAGATAAGTGATAAAAGTAAAATTGGACTTAAAAGAAAAAACAAGGATAGCGATAGTCCTAATAGTATTGATGCTTTCTTTGAAAAGCCCAAGAAAAAGAAAAAGATTTCAACTTTCTCCTCGTGTGTGGGCCAAACAACCAACGATGGAATGTCATACATTTCTTCAAACGAAGATGATTCTTCACACGCTACGCATTTCATAAAAGTAGAAATTTATGATATGGCCAAAATTCCCAAGGACACCCCTCCGAACGATTATTGGAAATACGCAAATGTGCGTGTCAAATATTGTGTCCATTCAGAAGAAGATAAACATTATCATCAAACGCGAGAAATTGTGTATAATATAACGAAGCAAATCGCTACAAAGGACAATTGCAAAAAGTTCTTTGTTGAATATAAAAAGTAACACACAAAAAAATCACGCTCTGTACCTGCCCAACCGTTAACCCAAACCATCCCCACTCAACTAAACTGAATTTCTTCGCATAAATACCTCGAATGGTCACAAACCATTTGTAAACAAGAACATGGATTCACCTGCGCGTCACCTGGCCTCACTGGAGGAAACTCTGGTTCGAGCAACAGTTGCCGCAGAAGAAGTCCAGTTGGATCAAGAGTTAAGCGAGATAGCATCACTCGTCGAACAAACGATGTAAGTTTATTTTTATAAACATATCATTTTTTTATTCATGAAATATCGAATAGAATTAGGGAAGGGGTGGGAACTATTTAAGCTTTCATCTCAATTTTCAAAAACCATTTTACTTTGATTTTGTATTGGGGTAGGAGTGTTCAAAATGTTTCACGATACGATTTTGTCACTTACAAAAGAAGATATAAAAATTATTCCCAAGTCTATTATTATAAATAAATTTCATAAATGCATCCGATTGTGGTTTATTTCCAACAAACTACCGGATTGTTTATTGAATGATCCAGATGTAATCCCTTTTTATAAACCATGTGACACACATTATAATTTTTCTAATTGTGGTGATGTGGTAGATGGGGTTATTCGTTTAAAAGCATATTGTATTTATTGTAACTAAATAATGGTAAGCAGTACTTACCTTTGGTTTTACTCAAAATAAGATTTACAATAATTCGTTTGTATTTATAATTTAATTCATACAAAAATATTATTTCTCAACTAACTGTGTGTTTTGTTTTATTTAGCCAAACTGGAGCTGGTGTGAAAAGAACAGCTACCGATGATCTTCCTAACGTACCAGCCAAGCAGCGTTGTTCACAAAAACCATCGACTTCGTCATCGAGGGAACCAGAAACGTCGAGACAGGGACAACATGCATCATCATCGAGGGAACCGACAGCAGCGGTGCAACCAGAGCATAACACGTCCTCATCGCGAAATGTAAGTGGGACCAAAGTTTATTGCACACCATGTAAAATGTTTTATTCTAAAAGATTTTCCGCGTCTCATCTTAATTCGACTAACCACAAGAATAACTCATTGTGTTTACATCAAACGCTCCCCAACGTATCTCGAATTGATACCGCGTTTAATAAACGATTGTTGACATACAGAATAAAAACACTCTCAGATTTTACAGATTTAGTTTTTGAGACTCCTGAACTGTTTTTAGGAAGCATTCAAGATACAATTAAATTATTAATTGAGAATTCAATTATAGAACATAAATGCATAAAAATAAATTTTGTTTTACATGCTGATTTTGTTCAACAAACGAAAAACATACACAATACATTCGATTTTCAAACGTTTAATTATATGTTTTGTGTGGGGGATTTTATTGATGATGTATATCAATTAATTATCAAAGAGATTTCGGATAAAATATCGAATTTTGAAAAAAAAGATAGTGGGTGGAGTCTCGAAAAAATAAAATATATTGACATGAATGTAAACAGATTTAACCCTTTACGCGGCTCATCATACCTCGATTTACCCACTGATATTAAAAATAAAAAGGCAGTCATTAACGTCAAAAATGAAGGTTATGATTGCTTTAAATGGGCTGTACTTTCAGCATTACATCCAGCGACAAAGAATGCAGACAGAGTTTCATCTTATTCTAGTTGGGAACATTCGTTAAACTTCACCGGAATTTCATTTCCTATGAAATTGAAAGATATAGAAAAATTCGAAAAGCTAAATAACATCAGCATTAATGTTTTTGGACTAGAATATGATTCAGACTCAAAAACAAATAACGTAGTGGGGCCATTGTTTTTTACTAAAGCACGAAAAGAAAATCACATCAATTTATTGTATATTTCTAAAGGCGTGAAAAGTCATTATTGCTTTATAAAAAATTTGTCGCGATTAACTAGAAAACAAGTAACAACAAAACACTCTGCCATTCATATTTGTGATGGATGTCTACTGTATTTTTCCACAGTAGAGAAACTGAATCATCACCAAAAGTTCGATTGCAATCATATATGCACTGAATTACCTGATTCTACTTATAGAAAAAATAGATGGTTTGGTGAACCCGTACCAAAAAATAGAATAAGATTCCAAAACTTTCAGCGAAAGTTTGAAGGTCCCTTCGCTATTTATGCGGATTTTGAATCTTTCTTGAAACCTATACAAACTTGCGAACCAAATCCAGAAACTTCACACACTACAAATATACAAAAACATGAAGTGTATAGTTTTGGATACTATTTGAAATGTGCTTTTGATGATCGATTATCTGGTTATAAAACTTATTCAGGTGAAAATTGTGCTCAAGTTTTCATGAATTGTCTTAAAGACGAATTGGAAGTTATCGCCAAAAAGACCATATTTCATGTAGCTTCTAAACCACTTACAACGGTCCAGATGACTAAAATTGCACAAAGTGCTACGTGTTTTATCTGTGACAATGATTTGGCAGAAGACACGACCATATTTCACAACCAGTATGATGGTTCATTTATAGGAGTCGCTCACACAGTTTGTGCTGATAATTATCGCGCTCCAG
>JARACY010001055.1:0-67760 GCA_029255725.1 Scrobipalpa atriplicella | reverse complement strand
AGTTTCAGAATTTAAATTAAGTTTTACTTAAATGTAAAATCTGTTTTCTTAGTTTAAATCTTACTGAACTTAACATTTTGAGAAAGTAGAGAAATAAAGGAGACTGTAACAACTTTACACAAGTTGTAGAAGAAGGTCAAATACCTAAATGCATAAAAAAAACGTTGTAAGTAAGTATATTGTTTTGTTATATTAAATAACTCATTTTATTTGGATTATTTTACTGCTTTTCTCGCCACATCAGTGTTTGAATCCCCATTATACATCAAACAAAGAACACACGCACATTAATGTAAATAAAGACTAAAATCTTTGCGCAAAGCTAAGGGATTTAAGGCACACCTCATGGGAATAATAATGTGGACCGCCGTATAATTCCCGCGGATAATGGGAAAATTAAATTAGATGGCGGCGAGGGTCGTTGTAATGGTCATTCGTTGTTTTCATGGGAAATGAGACCATTGTTTTTTATTTTTTGTTTCATAAAAAAGTTGATGGTAAAATGTATGAAGTATTTTCCAAAACTTGAACAAAGTTAGGTTAGGTCACCTACGTCTCTTGTGTTTGAGAAACCTACTAGCGCCATCTGTTGTTAGCCTTTTTACAAGTCAATACTACCTCTAAAAGACCTGTAACACAAATAGTGTTCAAGTTGTACTAAATAACTGGTAATAGACATGGAGCATAAAGATACGTACCTAAAGGTAAGGTAGAAGAATTTATTTTTCTTTGAATAAAAATGGAGACAATAAATTTATCTACTTTGTACAGTTTTTTGAATTTTACGAGTATAGTTAGAGAATGAAATGTGTATTGCTGTGAGTAGGATTAGCATTCCAAATTGCAAGAAATTGAAGCCCAAGAAGACTCTCTAGACAAGTTTTTGATTGCTCCTATGTGTCCAGCAAATGTAACAACTGTAAGGCTAATATTTATGAAGCCATCTTAAGTTTGAAAAGGATATTGAGTGTGGATTTGACAAGTAAATTTGTACTGGAATGACATTTCTGATACGAACTCAAACTCGCTGTCACTCTTGAGAGCTGATTATAAATACGGGCCTAAGTGTAACAACATTCTATGTTTTCGTATCATCCCCAGTCCAACACGGGAACATGACATGAAAACAAAAGTTTTAAGCTTTTGGGCAAATAAGAGTATAACTGGCTTACATTCGCCAAGACCTGTCCATGTCGCGACATGAGTTATGCTGTAACGCTTCCACTTGGAATCCTTCCAGACTGCCCGTGCTGTCTGGTTACGAAATAAACAGTTCGTAAAGTTGGCTTTTATTTCACTAATATCATAATAATGGGGTCAGACGCCTGGTTTCGTAGTCCATAAAGCGAAAATGACACAGAAGGTTATCTTAATGTTCAGACGAACGGAAGATTCAGTCTATTTTTTTTTATCTGACTGGACACAATTATCGAACACATAACATAGAGCTTAACTTTTTGTATCCCTCATCGAATCTGATCTACAAGCTTCAGATCAAAAGTCCAATTTTTGGGTTAGAGATGTAATCACCTCAGAATACTTCTCGGTCATTATACCGGGTGTAAGGGACAGCGTCCCGAAAACTGATAGGGGTTGCTCAGTCAACGATACTGAACAACTATCACCAGGATTTTTTTTCAGGAATTAAAAAAAAAATTTAGCTTTTCCATACAAATTGTCTTATCGAAGTGGTCATTTTGTATGAAAAAGCAAATTTTTTTTTTCATTTCCTGAAAAAAAAACCTGGTGGTAATTGTTCAGTTTCGTTGACTGAGCAACCCCTATAAGTTTGCGGGACGCTGTCCCTTACACCCCGTATACCTATTCTGTGACTGCTTGTGATTCTTTATCAGATTAATATTTTTATATCTTTATCTGTTCACAGAAAAAAAAAGTAGATACTTAACATCGATCAAGATATACGAGGACATAAAGTAATATGATTATCACATATAAAGCAAGTTACAGTTATGATCATTAATAAGTTCCTTATAATTCCAATTATACCTAAACAAGTTCCTTCTTATTCTTCTTCTATAAGTTCCTTTATCAATATTATCAAGTTTTTTTTAGTGTAACAAAAAAAAATCTCGTCATTTGAATACAATTCCGGCCCGAAAACTCCCAACAGCGACTCCCAAGGCCTCGGAACAGAGGCACCTTTCAAGGCCGGTGACTAAACGCAGGTGCGATTTGTCAACGTCAGGTTTTTGGGCATCTAGGTCGACATGGCGGAAGATCATTGCCAATTTGCCATTTCCTGCGCTATTTCTGTCTGCCTAAAGAAGACATCTGAAATACATTTCTTAGAAATATTCATCGTCACATCAGACAGGTCAAGAATAATATTTTTTCGTGCTAATTGGTACTGAATAGCCGTACAATCTTTTTGTCATTGATTCTCGATGACGTGTTCAACAGAATAAAATGAACTTCTTTATCTTAAACGTAAATATTTAGTACAAAGCACTAAATTAAACCCGAGGGCAGTAACACAAAACTCCTGCGGAAGGCTGCGTAGCGCCGAACCTTCGATCGAGCTGATTCTTCCGCGAGTACGCATTACCCCTTACATTCTAACACTCAGTATTACCATAAATATCTTGTACAGCACCCTATTATAGACATAAACAAGAATTCGCGTAAAATCGACTGTTCGGTCGGCGGAAGTGGTGGTATACGACCGAAGGTTCAGCCGCCGAAGATTCCGCCACTGAACGGTACGTTGTTAGAGTTACCCTTACATAAATAATCACTGAAAATGTGTCAAAAGATTTGGAATCGTAACAAGACGCTAAGTCAGCTTCCGTTTGTAGAGTCGGCAAACATGACGTGTTCCTTTGATCCTGTCTGTAACCTCAACGTGTGCACTCAAGAAGAATGCCACGGTCTGATTTATTTAACCGCCTCTGTGGTCTTGTGAATATCACCAGACTCCCGATCCGGAGGTTACGGGTTTGATTCCAACGCGGTACACATTATTTTTTATCGCTTTGATATTATTCTCAGTGTTTTAGTTAGGACAATACAGGTTGAATCAACTGCAACTATGGCCCGTATTTATAATCAGCTCTCAAGAGTGACAGCGAGTTTGAGTTCGTATCAGAAATGTCACTTTAGTACAATACGACCTGTCAAATCCATACTTAAACTTGAGATCGCTTTATAAATTAATGGTTCTACCTAACCTAGGGGATTGAACGAGGTACTGGTTTTTACACAGAGCGACTTCCATCTTACTGTACAATACAATATAGCTTAGTAACAGTGGAATCGATCCTCAAAGCGGGAGTAAGCGAGGCGAGTCATCGATTCGGTACATAACGGCGCACCCTTTGTGCTGAACACCTGTTTACCCACGGTTGTACATAACTGCCTGCGGTTAGGTAGCTATAGCTGCTGCTCTAACTGCCTCCGTGGTCTAGCGGTATGAGTCATGGTTATGGGCTCTCGATCCGAAGATCCTAGGTTCAATTCCCGGTGCGGGACAACGACTTTGTATTATTGCTCTTACGAGTTTGGTTAGGATTTTTATTAATAGGACTCGATTGGAGGCTGGTTGTCCTATTTTGTAAAATATATATTTTCTCTATGAATATGAAATATGTAAATACTTTTAAAAGTAGGTTACACATTTCATAACAGTAAATGGGTAACCAACCATGGGTACATTTCATTAACACTTTAAACGTTGAAGTAGGTTTGGCTAGAGAAGATAAGCCAATAAACCGAAAACAACTGCGGTTTATTTTAACAAATATTTCATTTTATCCTCGAGATTTATCAAAACAAAGACATTTTATCGGTATATTCGTAAACATTGCCCATAACAGAACCCTTCGCATTTAATTTAATTCTGTCATTAGTCGGGTAAATAATAATGCCTTTGAGGTTATTCATCCCAAAACTCCGGATTAAGAGACTCTAAAATATTGGAATCATTAAGACAAATTAATATTAATGACTATCTGCTCAGCTCAGTCATAGATTAAAATTAACCGGCTTAGTGAAATTTTTATTAATTTTACGCGAAGAATATTACTTTTAATTGATTTCTTACTTTTAAAATTAAATTTTATACGATGATAAAAAATGATACTTCAATTTCATTATAATTGGGGCCTCCACACAAATTGTATTTATTTAAAAAAAAAACTCGGGTTACACTCCGGGAGTGCCGGCAGAAGTGAGAACTTGAACATTAACGGTAGACTCGATCGAAACCTTACTCTGAATCCCTAAATAATAAAACATTTAAAAAAAAAACACATTTTCTATCCATGTTTCAACAGATGGCGCTAGTAGGTTTCTCAAACACAAGAGACGTAGGTGACCTAACCTAACTTTGTTCAAGTTTTGGAAAATACTTCATACATTTTACCATCAACTTTTTTATGAAACAAAAAATAAAAAACAATGGTCTCATTTCCCATGAAAACAACGAATGACCATTACAACGACCCTCGCCGCCATCTAATTTAATTTTCCCATTATCCGCGGGAATTATACGGCGGTCCACATTATTATTCCCATGAGGTGTGCCTTAAATCCCTTAGCTTTGCGCAAAGATTTTAGTCTTTATTTACATTAATGTGCGTGTGTTCTTTGTTTGATGTATAATGGGGATTCAAACACTGATGTGGCGAGAAAAGCAGTAAAATAATCCAAATAAAATGAGTTATTTAATATAACAAAACAATATACTTACTTACAACGTTTTTTTTATGCATTTAGGTATTTGACCTTCTTCTACATTTGTAGTTTGGTACACAAGAACCATAATTAAATTATTATATATTTACTCGGTAGGTATCTTTTCTTCGTTACCCATCATACCTAGTGATGACATTCAATTAAAATTTAATTTATGTTAATTTAAGCCTAAAATATTTTGTATAAGTATTATTAATATTATATGTATTTATTTTCTTTTCTTTTCTCTCCTTTTGGAGGTGTTATTATTATATCAGCCTAAACTGCCCAGCAGTGTGAGTAATTAAACTTTAATACAAATTTACAATTTACACTTTAAACATTAAGCTTTATTTGCTAATACCAAGTTTAAGAAAACTTCTGTTGTACCTAACTAATGCAGCGAGTTTTACTTAATTTCGCGTTTCTTTTCAGTTTCAGAATTTAAATTAAGTTTTACTTAAATGTAAAATCTGTTTTCTTAGTTTAAATCTTACTGAACTTAACATTTTGAGAAAGTAGAGAAATAAAGGAGACTGTAACAACTTTACACAAGTTGTAGAGTGGAGTCTTTCAGGTTTTATAAACATTTCGTATAAAATTACTGTCTATAACTACCTACTGAATGCAATATTATTTTTTTAATTCTTGAACATTCAAAGTTTAAAAGATGTTAGTTGTTTTTGCTTAAAACTAAATTTCATAAAGAAAATCTGCAATATTTTACTTTTGTTTGTATTTTATTGTCTTCATGAACGATTTAGGATGAAATATTGTAATTTAGGCCCGTTTATTTATAATAAGCTCTAAGGCCCGTATTTATAATCAGCTCTCAAGAGTGACAGCGAGTTTGAGTTTGTATCAGAAATGTCATTCCAGTACAAAATTACCTGTCAAATCCGCACTCAATATTGCTCTCAATCTTGACATCGCTTTATAAATACGAGCCTTAGACTGTCAAGAGTGTTTGATTTCGTATCAAAAATTTAATTCATACTTAATATTGATCTCAATCTTGAGATCTATAAGTTTTAAGACTTTCGCGGTTGTTCACTGCAATTGGATTGTTATTATGAACGGGATTATTACCACGATTATGTTTATTGTTACCTCGATATTACCGCGATAAATATCGAGGTAACAATAAACATAATCGTGGTAATAATCCCGTTCATAATAACAATCCAATCTTGAGATCGTTTCTTAAATACAAAGTAAGTAATTAGTGTCTTATCATTAGTCCCCATATAAGGTTGGCTAAACTGCACATTGCAACTCAAGCCCGAATATTACCATTTATCTTGCAACTTAATTACCATTTCTAAGTAAAGTAGTGGCATCATTAAACGCTCCCTGGAGTGGCGCCAGAATTGCTTGGCAGTTGGCAACACAACCCTGTGTTACATGTGTAGAAATTAGATTTTAATGTGGCGTAGTTGGTATTTAATTGGGTCATTCTTTGAGAGGTCGAAATTTTCGGTCACACGCTTAATACTCTAATGATATAAAACGCACAGCTTAAAACTCTTTTTTATATGTTTGTTTGTTTAATTAACTACCTAGAATTCCTAATTTCAACATAATATTACAAAATACGTTAAACTAAACCATAGTTAGAAACCTGAAATCGGGGTCAAAACTAGCGTTCTTCGCGTGTCACACTCTGCTCTTCCGAAATTGAAAAGCTTATAGCAATTTATTTACCTGGACTATGTAGTACTTTTTACCCATGAAAATGATCCTGGAAAACCACAGATTATTTAAAATAATAAACTACACACATATTTAAACACCAACATTCACAAAACAAGCACTTTGTGTCGGTCACACGTTTTCGAGACTTCTGAGCGCGCGGTTTGAAACGACTCTTACGTCTCAACGAAGCTAACTATGACCAGGAAAACACTCCCGCCATTTGCCAGTCCTGACATGGCATCTGAGGAAAGAGGACTGGTGACTCATCGCAGTTCCCGAAAAAAAATAGAAGGTGCTTAATTTTCGTGACCAACATTTTTCTACCTACGCAGATCACTCAAGTGGACATGTGTAATGTATGATAGAATAACACTTTGAATCTGTTATTACTATTATTAACTCGTAAATATAACCGAGATTTTAGATTAATTAAAAAAAAAAGGAATTTATTGCATAGTTTAGAGAGAAATTGCGAAAACACCCTAAATTCGGTCACTTGGGTGGCGTGATTTGAGTGGCATTTTGTCCACCAAAGCGACATTTCACACCACTCAAGTGATTTATCTTATTACTTAAACAAAATTCATATGAATACCGCGTTCTTATTGTAAAGTAATTAATGTAAAACATTATTTATGAAGCGTATAGTGATAATCTTGTCTAATAGCACGTTTATTATGACTTTTCGTTTTAAGGAGAACATTTTTGTCTTGGCAGACAGCTGACTGATAATCCTTCGCCCCGGAACTTCTTCCTTGGCGGAAATCTCCTTCGGACATACTCAGGCTCCCTGGAGAGGCAATCCACGCGGCCTGCAACTACAGGCCGGTCCCTGGGTTCTTCTTTAGCTACCCTCCGCGGTCAAGCCCACCGGGTGAGACCCCATGGCAAGTCGTGCAATGAACTGGTCGATGTTCTCCCACTCGAGATCTTTCTCATATATATTGGAGTCTTTATTGCCGATCGGACAGTTAAGTTTTCCTGGGCTCTGATCTTCTTTTTCAACGAGTTGCACGCGAGAGCGTACCAAGCGGGCGCCGCGTACGTCAGCCTTGCGCGCAAGTACGTTTTGTAGATGTTGAGCTTGGTTTTCGTGGGCAGTTTGCTATCTTGCCGCAGTTTGGCTCGGGCTGCCTTGACTTGTCCCACCACGTTCGTGTTTTTTCATGGTGAGGTTCCTGTCTATGGTTATACCGAGATGTTTGACAGGGCTTTTGAATTCCTGTCCATGGAGGCGAAGTGGGGATGGTAAGTGGCATATTCCTATGATTAGAGCCTGTGTCTTGGCAACGTTTGCTTTCACGCGCCAATGGCTCAACCAGCCTGGGAGCGCGTCGACCGTCGGCTGCATTTTCTTGGCTGCATGCTGTGGTTTGTAGGACGCTGAGATGAAGGCCGCATCGTCAGCGAATAGAGCCAATTAAACGTCACCCACTCTGGGTATGTCGTCCGTGTAGATGGAATAACACGCCGGGGAGAGACAGCCAGCTCCCTTGAGGGACGCCCGCTCCTATGGGGTGTTCAGTGGATCTGGCACCTTCGACGGCCACGTGGAAGTTTCTGCCTCTGAGGAATGACTCGATGGTCTTGACGATCCTTCTGGGTGTTGAGGTTTTCGACAGTTTGTAGACGAGCCCGTCGTGCCACAACCTGTCGAATGCCTTTTCCATGTCAATTATTACGAACACCGAGTATTCCATCTTGTTCTTCCCGAACTGTTCTGGTCTTGGGTATGTGAGGCAGGATAAACTTCTCAAACACTTTGGAGAGCGTTGGGAGCAATAAGATGGGCTGATAACTCTCCGGGTTGGCCAAGTTCTTGCCTGGCATCGGAAGCACAATGATTTTTGCGCTTTTCCATGGTGTGTGGAAATTACCAGTTCTGAGGATTCCGTTGAAGATTTGGGTGATTGCTTAAACGGTATTCTTGGGTAGATTTCCCCCAACTCATGTGTCGCGCATGCGTATAAAACTATGATTTCGTTGCTTAGTTGCAAACAAATAAAAAAGTGAAGAAAGTTGTAAAGAATTTTATTATTTCTTCAATTAAGGTTTGTGCTCAGCTGGCGGTCGCTACGGGCCCCCTAAGTGAACTAAGACACCCGTAGCGCCGTCTGCAACATAGTGGCGACCGTAAGAATCAAAGAACCGGATAATTCGGAAAATAAAATGGATGCCCTTCTGAGTGAAAGAATCCAGTACCGTCAGGCCTTTACCATGGTCGCAGACCGGCTGCAAAATGCTCTAAATGAGTCGGACGGTTCTGTCGTGGTGGAGAGCTTCAATACCCTGACGGACTGTGCAGACGAGCTTTTCAAATCATGTTTGATTCAGTTGGTGGTTGAGATGGTTCTTTAATGGAGGGAATCTGGTGAAGAACTTTCTGGTGCGCTTCTTTTCCTCTAGCAGGTCTAGCAAGTGTTGTGGGAGTAGTGGTTGCATTTTGTTCTTGGCTTGAACATCCTTGAGCTTTCTCCAATCACCACAAAATGGTGTGGTGATTTTAGTGGTAGCTTGGTCGATTTCTCCAGGGGTCGATACGGGATGGTCCAGTTGGAAGGTTTCCATTTAACGGTAATAATTGCAGAAATTGCGACTATGCCTTAAAAGGTTTTTCCGTTTACTTATTATAACGTAAGAGATTTCAGGATAAGATTTGCAGTTCGCATTTAAGTTTTTGAAGTAAACAAACTGTTATAATATCATTAAAAGCAATCAAAAAGGATATTAAACTCATGCTGACGGTGGTAATCTTTCACTTTTTCCTCATAATAATAACAAGGTCACTCGAGTGGCACAATATGTCACGTTTGGTGGCATCGAAAATTTCAAAAATTAATTCTGTTGTAACCTGTGGTTAGATATGAGTAATTTTTTGTAATTAAACTTCTATTGATCTCTTTATTATTCTCCAATATAAAAAAATGGCAAAAACGCACAAAAAAAATTCGCCACTAAAGTGACCCGAAGAATCATTTCTGAAGAACGACCCAATTACTATGGCAGAAACTACATGGGTGCGGTGACATCAGGATAGGTAAATGAATATTCTGTTACTATCCTGTTGTCACCACACTAGCACATGTGCGAAACATAAGATAAGAAAAAAAGTGGTTTCACGCGGATAATATTTCTTATGCTGATTTACCCTACCAACATGCAAGACTATGTTGATGTTTGAATCAGGGTGGATCGTTAGAGAGTCAATCCCATACTATCTCAAAAATATATTAAATAATAGGTACGTCTTTGTTACATACAGGATAGGTACTTACACACACACACACACACACACACACACACACACACACACACACACACACACACACACACACACACACACAAAATCACGCCCCCATCCCTAATGGGGTTGGCAGAGCAAAAACGACCTAAACATAGGTCGTTCCGCCACGTCTGACAAGTTTTAAGGGTTAATACAAATGATGATTATGTATATTACCATAGTGACAGGTTGTTAGCCCATCGCCTAAATTGCAATACACTGGAACCCTCGATTCCCTTAGCTGCATTTTTACAGCATGCCCGGGAGGAGATGCAGCTGGCACATTCAATGTTTTTCTATCACTCCCAGCCCAGCATGTAAGTTGCTTAAATTGGATAGGTACTTAAAATTCCTTTTTGACGTTTGGGACTAAAGGGTATTTTGACCACTGTGTTTGCCTACTAAAAAGTGTTTTCGCCACGCCAGAAGGAATAGAAGACAGGTTGTCAGCCCATCGCCAACTTGCATTGCAATATACTTATCCTCGCTTCAGTCTTTATAATGCTTGGAAAGTATGTTTTTATCGCTCTCAATCCAGCATGAAAGCATTATTGACCAATCATTCTCTGAATTTAATTTCACAGCTATTTTCAATTCCTCATTCTGTCATTCCGAATTCCGATGCACCATTTTAAAAAATGGAATGCTATTTTTATTTCTCTCTGCAAATTCAGACAGCACCAATTTTTATTTCAGCAAATTTAGCTGATAGATAGCTTCAGTTCATCGTCAAACAAAGGAAATTTATTATTATTGCACACATTTATTCAATCTGGGACAAAGAGAAGTAAAACATTTATATTAACTGGAAAATCGCTTTTATTTCACTGAAATATTGAAACAAAATAAGGTGCTATAGTCGATTCGTATTTTGAAGATAATAGTTATGAAAATAGGAGTGGTAATAGTTTTTGATGAAAATTTATTTGATTGAAATTTTGATTTGAAATATATTATAAACTTAACTTGTTTTATCTAAAGACTTAATTTGTTTTATCTCTCTTGATAATAAAAACTCAACGCTGATAAAAATTTGCATTTTTGAGCGACTTATGCAACATGCTAGAAGTATAAGTCACTTTAATAGCACAAGCTCAGCACAGCTCATTTATTGAATGCCTATCTATCTCTTTTATTCCTAATTCAAAAATAATAAAACAATATTAATGTGTTAGTTCAGCCTGAATCAAAACGAATTTAATGTGTTTTTCAAACAAAGATAAGACAAGGTAAATATTCATAAAGCAAACAAACTTAACCTCACTCGACTTCTAAAACTCTAACGCTTACACTGCTGATGTAGCAGTTTGCTACGGCGTAGTAAAATCTACGGTGTAGGTCTTTCCGTCTGCAAAGTTTTGACTTGAGATGTGATACGCGTACATTTGGGACCTGAAAGCCAAGGCATTGCAATGTTGGCTTATCATAATTGGTCGGATCACTCGCTGTATTTTATTTTTGGTGGAAGTGAGTGAAAATATCACGAGTGCTTCAAGAGACAACACTTTTTAATGTTAATAAAAGTAATATAAAAAAATTAAACTAAATAAAATAGCTTTTTAATACTCTTTAAAAACTCTTCTAAAGTAATACAGGGTAAACTAAATAAAAAAATATTGCAACACACACAAATATTCGATCACAATAAATAAATATTTTTTTATTTTTCATTTAAAAAAAAATTACTGAATTGATTTAAATATAGTCATGACTTTATCTGTCACAGGGTAGGCAGAGAAACAAAAATTTAAAAAAAAAAAAAAAAAAAAACAGCACGATCACACTCATAGCCCATTTAGTAAAAGGCTTTTTCATCACGTCTTCTGACAATATACCTTCTCGTAGATGATCGATAATTTTGTAAAGAAATAAATGTGTTTCGCTATAGTGACACCTAAATTTCAAAACACTAAAACTGGTAGGTACTAGGTACGCAGGAAGCAGTTGAAACATTCTATGTTTCTATCAATGCCAGTCTGGCATGCAAGATTTAATTTAATAACCGAAATAAAATAAAAAAGCCATGTGTTTTTAAGACCCTTTATAAACCTGCGAGCAGGGCAGTGAAAGCGTTAAAAGTGGTGCGTGAGACTCGTACTTAATTAAGGGTAACGCACTTAGCGTGTGAACTCTGCTAATGGTGGCCGCAATTAGGATCTGCTACACTTCGCTTTTTTACCTTATAGTAGTGATGGGAATATACTGAGTCTAAATTAGAGTACCTACCAGAACATTGACAAAAATTTGGATAAAAATAAGTTTATACAGTAAAACATCTTCTCTACGAGCATTTTATAATAGTAGAAATTGTATAAGTATTATATGGAGCTCCAATTTTTTTGACATCAATAACAACTATTTCTATAATTTCTTCATGTTCCACAAAGAATATGAAAAAGACGATAAAGATCGATTTTGTTAGATCCAATATATAAAATCTAGTTTATTTTTTTGCATAATATTATATAAGACTTTTTTATTTTAGATTATTTGTAGTCTCATATACTATATTTTTCTTTTGCCTAGAGTTTTCCGAGCCAATTTCTGGGGTCCACTTTCCGGCTTACTCTACTCCACTTTTCGGCAGTCTCATCTACACTAATATTATAAAGAGGAAAGATTTGTATTTTTGTGTGTGTGTGTGTGTGTTGTTTGTAACGAATAAACTCAAAAACTACTGGACCAATTTCAAAAATTCTTTCACCATTAGAAAGCTACGTTCACCTTGAGTAACATAAGCTACTTTTTACTACGGGAAATTACATCATTCTCACGGAAAAACTTTTTTAGCAGCGCGTGACACCGCTGACAGAAAACTAGTAGGTATTCTATAAGTACAAAAAAAATGATAATGAAAAGAAAATTCTTAGGTATGCATAATTATTCCAAGTCACTTCCCTTCTCTATATACGCGGTCTTGCTGAAAGGAAGGATTAATGCCATATTTTAGAGAAAAGTTGAGCCGAGCGGTTTTTTTAAACACGGATCATGACATTAATTAGAAAAGTTTTTATTGAATATAATAATTTCCCTTTTCATGACAAACACAAAAAGGGGTAAACTTTTTGAATACAAAAGTTAGAGTACGAGGTGGTAAAATGATGAAAAACACAGATCTAGATTGGAGTAGACCACTCAACCTCTTCAAACTTTATTTCTTGTCTTTGCTGATAAAAAAACTCCTTTGTGGTCAACACAGGTTGAGTTGTTTGCGGTGTTTGCTGAACTCAATATTGAACCCAAAACGCCGGCCGTACCGCGCGGCCCACGCGGCATTGCGCGCGGGCCGCACAAGCCGCCAGTGGCCCGCGCGGGCCGGCGGCATAGTGTGTAGGAGCCCTTACACGTACACGCAGAAACACTGTATTGAATCTCTTCTGAAAAAAAAAACTCTTCTGAATGTCTCCTGTAAGAAATTTCTTTTTAGAAATAAGCAGTGCATGTTGTATCTTTGTCAGCTATGTATAATAATGTTTCTGTGTACAATAAATGGTTAAAATAAAAAAGAAACAGGTAGACAAACTCTGACCGTCGAATATTTTTGTACATGCAAGATGGACTAGTAGGGGAATCTACATTAAATTAAGGTCTGTGGTGAGTGGTGATGAGACAACTTGGAGGATACTATGCTCACGGGCGCTTAACTTGGATTGCATGTTATATCTGGGTTATCTCAACTTCAGTATTAGATTCAGTATCGGTAGCTCCGAAGTAAAGTTTGTTGTTTAGTAGATCTTGTATAAAGGTGAAGTTCCACGTGCAAAGGTACCTAATGGAAGATTTTGAGTTATAAAAATGTAAAATTTAACAACGGTAGCTACTAGGAAAATTTCCAAAAGCCACAAAGTAACAAATGATGAAGAAGACTAACACGTAACTCATTCCTGTATACGAGCCATTTACGAGCTCAAGTTACATAACACACAATGTAGCCAACACATCAATCCAGTAAGATCTGGTTCCCTTCCAAAAGATACGCTCGTTCCGGCCAAATCCTAGCATTTATTCCGTTTGGCTTACATTTGACAAAACTACCGAGCGACGTGCATTCTACTCATTCACGTTTATAACCATTGGAATGGTTCCAATGTTGCAATTGGGTGTTTTATATGAGGTTTGATATGTACATAATCTTAAAATACTAGCCAGGTGAGTGACAGATATGATTAAATGAGATGTGTTGAAATTAAAATAACTGAATGAGTAAGCCCACTGCTGGACATAGGTTTCTCCCAAGGTGCGCTAATGTGACTGATATTGGCTCTCCAAATCTAGTTCTGCCAGCAATCTGTTCATGCTCCATGGTCACGAGTAGATTAACAACAAGTAATTTATGTCAATCGCATTAATTATTTTTAAGAAAAGGTCAGACTTTCCATTCCCTTCTGTTTCAATTCGCAGTTTGTTAGTGATTTCTGGCTTAGCTCACTTAATTGATACATTGTAATATTCTGAAATTAAATTTAACGTAAATGATTGGGTTTCATTTTATATATTTATTCCATAAATCAACTAACACCAAAAGTTGCGTAAGAAAAAACTTAACAAAGATTTTCTAAACTATCTTATCTTTAAATTCCCATGTTCAAAAGATCAAGTCCATCCCTCAGTATGTTATAAGATTTTTCTTGAGGTAAGCCTCGTCGGTTAAAATTGTCTCCATCTATTGGCATATGTACCTCCTTTTTTTCTACATTTTTGAGTGCTTCAAGAGTCTTTTTCAAATCTTTTTGTGTTTCAAGAGATTTCTTAATTTTCTTTAATAAGTTATGCGCAGTTCCCATCAAAATATCCGATTCAGATTTTGCTTCTTTTGTCATAATATGAATTGTTGAATTATCAGTAATATTTTGTTTATTGTTAACTTTATCAAACAAAGAATCCAGTTTTGATATTGTTGTAAGTAGTTCCTCTCTTGTTTTGCTGATGTGTTCTTTATTATTATTAGCTTCAACAATAGTTGGACCTTCATCTTTCAAGTCTCTCTTTTTGGAAGAACTAGTAACTGATTCTTTATCTTCAATCTTCGAAGGTTCTATAGTCAATTGACTAGTATTAAGGTCATTAAAAATGTTATGGTTTTCAGTTGTCACTGCAGCATCAATCGCTCTTAGAGTAGCATTTTTATTTATTTCCGTTGCGGGTGCTATCTCAATGCCTCCACTTGGTTTTTTACTTACTTTACCATTAAATTTAATGGCAACTTTGACGAATTTTGTATCTTTTTTACGTTTTGTTGTCTTTATATCACTAGGGTCACTGCTAACATTTTTTTCTGATTTGTTAGAAACATCACTCCTGAACTTAGATTCATTTTTTTCAACTATTACGGGTATTTGTATTGTACTTATAATTTCAGATGTTGGTTTTATCTCAATTGGTGCACTGCTTGATGAAGATACAGAATCTGGAACATTTATTGATGAGGAGATAGAAAAACCACTGGTTAAATCAACGACGTACAATAAATCTAATACTAAAATGGCGAAATATTTAATGTGCTTCATGGCGTAGTTTCTGAAGAAATGTTTGTAAAAGCGGAAAATTTGTGTAATAAAGCAATCAGTGGGATTTCACGCCTTTTAGTGAATCGAATGCGTATGATTAGCAAACATACAGATAAGATTATTATTATGACTATTAATTTTTACTGCCAACTCAATGACATTAGTTACCTATAAGCTGATAGTTTTCTTATAGGTACTTTAGTTACTTACTCCTTTTACATACTTACTTGGGTAAAAGAGAGATACAGTTGGAAAAACAATAAAATTTCTTTTAAAAAAATAAATACGCACGATAATTATATCCCTCACGAGCAAATATTATAAAATCAACCTTTACAAAAAGTAGAACAAAAGCTTGAAAATCAAATAATACAACAATGGCTGCCAACAGAACGGTAAAAATTAAATACTAGGGAATAATAGTCTTTTGTGTTGTACTAATTGAAAATTAAAATTCTTTCTCAGCCAGTTGGAAAGCGTCCAAGTGGCCTATGCCCCCAGTTTTGTCAATGACACAACTTGTACAAGAGCTCTTAACGTAAAGTGCTTTGCCAAAGATAATGCTCCTACAATTCGCAAATTGGGGACAAATTCGTTGAGTAATAGGTTCGATTCTCCCAGCGGACACAAAGTTGGTAATTACTTATGGAAACAGTTCTCATTTCTCAGTGACACATTATTACATGACAAAAGTTTTAACATTTTATTAAGTACCAGTGATTGAGCAATCGTTGATGATTGAGTCGTAGGTGATTGATGAATTGTTGATGATTGCCTCGTCTATTGATGGATCAATCACTGATGATTATAATCGTCTGGTGATTGTTCAATGAGCAATCGTTGATAATGAGTTTTCTGGTGATTATCAATTATTGATAATTGATTGGTCTGGTGATTGATCAATCTTTAATGATTTATTCAATCGTTGATGATTGATTGATTGTTTTCAGTCAAGTGAAAATCATCTCCATACATTTTTTGACATACAGAGAAAGTAAATGTACTGTAAGGAGTAAGCGTCTCCATAGAGCAGAAGCCTTATTACCACGTCACATAGAGTCAAAGGCTGTCTCGGGTCGCGCGCTGTAATTACCCACGCTGCGACCGTAATTAGTGTCTGAGGAACAGTCATGGAGTTAGATTTCTTCTTGCGGAATCTTTGCGGATTTCCAAGGTGCTAAGTTGCGTCTATTATGCAATTGCATCTTCATGCACTTTTGTGTTAGAAAATACATGTAGAGTACTTTATACAGGAGGAAAATACTGCAAAAAACTGGAAAATTATAATACCCACCTATGAATCTGCGTTTAGTGAACAATAACTTTTAACATTATTGGTGAAATGTACCATTCAATTATATTTAGTGCTTTTCGCACTTATCCCGTAGGCCTAGTTTTTTGTAATACTTTCACTTAGTAATCTAAAGCTATATGCCCCTGGGGCAACACAAAATGTTGATATTTTTATGACAGCGATATTTTCAAGGGTATCTAAAGGGAATATTGATCTCCAAAGTGTGTGTCTACGTAGATGATTGGATGGTTTAGCTCAATATCATGATGATCAAGTATTTTGTACAAACTGACATATAATTATATTTATAATAATTTCGATAATAAGTAACTGCGGGGTACTATTTGCTCTACAATTAATTACTTCTAAAATATCATTCTCTAATTCTAAGTAATTATATTCAAAGGAAACAGTAGAACAAAGTATTTATAAATAAATAAAAAATAATTAAAAAGTGTACATTTTGCGAGTTATGATTTTTTAAATAGTGAGGGCGTCACCGCTCGGTATAAACGATATTGAAAGGCATTTTTCACGCCATAAGAATAACACGCTGTCATTATCACAATAAACATCAATATCAACATCTCATATCAGGAGATTACAGCTGTGGAATGACGACAAAATTATTTTGTCGAAACGATAGGCGGCGTAAAATTTCGGACGACAGGGTTCATCGGTTCGCTTAACCCAAATCCAAAACCTACAGAAAAAGAAAACCAAACGTTTTCTAACAGGTGTTTCCGCAGATAAATGCGAAATTGTCTCGTAACGCCGCTTTCCTTTCACCCTATAGGCCGAAATGAAATCCATATTTAACGCGGCTGCTCGCAATTTCTATGCAAAATAAACGCCCGGCCATCTTGACCTATTTGCCTACACCTGTTGGATATCATAATTTGACGTGACACCGTGCTTCGTAGGGCATTATTGTATGCCAGTTTGTAAGGACTTGGAATATTTTTGTAGGAGGACGTTTTTAAAAGTTTCCTCATTTAGCAATCGATTGATTATTTATTTTTTGTAGACAAAGTACACAGATACTCGCTTTTACGTTTAACGGAGGTTTTTAACCTCAGCGTTTCGACTTAACATGAGAGTTTTCCTTTATCAATATGTATAGCACTTGTTCATCGTTTAGTGATATAATAATTTATTACATCTAAATAAGGTCAGCATTTTGATGTGATTGAATTTAAAAAATTAGACGTAGGTACCTTCCGAGCATCAGACAGTCAGGGTTTGCTCTTAACTCAAGTTTAAACCAGCCCCTGGGCGATAGCAAATATATCGCATATATCTGTCAAACTCCCATAATTTGACAGATCGATGTGATAAAATGTGTGACAAAAGGGCTATCGCGGCCTTATCGCGGCTGCATGCTACGGGGGCAGAAGCGACCAAGAACATGGAGTGACCTTACTCCAGAAGCTTTAAGGGTTCTACCTGTTTAAGGAGTCAAATTTATGTCCGGTCATTTGCTGAAATATTGACAAGGAAAGGACCGAAGGACGGGCAAATGGACTTTCAGGAAAACATACCATCAAGTGTTTTGTTAATAAGGGTGCGGCCTAGAAGCTAATTTCTTCGTTTTCTAGGAAGAAATTACGGTATTTCTGAGAATTTTCAGATAATACATTTTCAATGACAAACATGAAAAGACTCACGATGTATTTGTCACGTTTTCTGAGATTTGCATTTTTTCTGAGGTTTGCACAACTTTTTTTTGTTTGTTCGAGTTTTATTAAGATGTTTTTTCATTAACAGTTTTTTTTTTTTTTTTTAAAGAAGAAAACTAAGGATAGACGACATGCAGAGAAAATCTTATTACCTCGATATATATTGATGATTGTTACCTCGATATTTATATTTGCAATGAACAACCGCGAAAGTCTCAAAGCTTACAAAGAAAAATTGGTACAAAAAGTAATTATAAGCAGTACCTGTTGTGTCTTTGTTTCCTATTTATTTTGTTCTATGTATCGTTTTGTGTACAATAAATGGTTAAATAAATAAATAAATAAATAAATAATGATGTGGTGTGGTGACAGGTCTTCTTCTTAGCGAGTGGATTTTCGAGTCGAACAACGATCCGATAAACCCTGATGTCAGAGTTTTCAAACCGCCTAGTAATTGACAGGTAATTCGCTCCTTTAATCTGAATAAAAAGCTTGTTTAAAAGTTTTTAAGATTAATATCTTATACAATTTAGCACTAGGGAAATGTGCTTTTATGCCTCAAAATGCACCGAAGTATGTGCAAATCCCCTCTTATACGGAGCAAAGCGGCAAAATTCGCCGGAAGCGCCGAAATTACATTTTGGTTCAGAGTTAGCTTATAGAGGAGCAAAATGGAGCATAAGTCGAGGTATTCTAAAATTTAAATCTCCTTACTATGGAAATTATTAAAGCTAAGTGATCTCAAAATCACGAATTTTTAATTATAACTGCTTTAATAAAGAATTTATAACTAAAATATAAAATTTGTGCCATTTTAAGCACTTCTAAATGTCCTAAAACTGTGTACATATAGTCGATCTAAACCTAACGCTGTAAAATACGAGAGATTTTCAATACCTACTAGATAGATACTTAAACAACGAAAAAAATCAAAACAGTTATATAAAATGGACAGTACAAAAGGAATCTTTGAATCTTTCGCATTCACTGGATTGTTTCGCTTTGTATCTAGGTTAAACGCTGATAAGGACTGATGTACCAATAACAGTTTTATCTAACTGTTACTGCGTAAACGTTAAGTTATTATTATTACGAACAACGTTATAATACTTAGCTTGGAGATAACAAAATAAGAAAAGGCTTTGTTGCCAAGTTTTTTTTAAAACTTTTTTATTGAATGAGATAACCAAACGTGAGAATATAATAATTTTTATCCAAAATAAAACTCAATAAGGGTTAGTTCATACAGAGAAGTAACACGACGAGACGCGGGGCGCGAAGCTGCTTGAAAATGCATGTACTTGAACCACGAAGTGACACAATTTTATCAACGTGGCCATGTTACAGTGGAATTTTTCACATGTTTGCAACTTTGATACTTACAAGAGAGAATATTGAACGTTTACAAAAGAGTTCCCGAAATTCCGATCCGAATGCGAAACTCAAACGAATTGGCCCCAGAATGTATTTGTACGGAAATCTATTGTTTATAGATGGATAGAAATATTAGTATACCCTGACCACGACCTAAAAAGACCTGCTATAGAGTAGCGCTTATGGGTAAGTCCTTCTATGGTAGGTATTTTTAAAACGTGGTCAAAATACATTTTGCATCAAAGTATTTAAGGCAGTCCTACACAGTCCACTGCTGAATATGGATGGACCTCACAAATTAATTTGTAAAACGGACATGACCCTTAGAGTCAGTTTACATTCGCACCGAGAAACGACGCGACGTGTACCTCCTTGAGATTCATTTCCTTGTACCGCACAGTGACAGGCTGCACCGTACGACGCAGCGCGACACTACTATGTACTTTACGATGTATGCCTAAATATTCGCAACTGAATTTATTATGTGCCCCCAGCTATTTACGTCATAAAACCATCGAATAAAGTGTATAGAAACTCTACGTCATGTCATATCTGCTGTTATGCTGTAAAAGCTAGTAGCTACACAATAGAATGCATTGCTGAACTAGCTCGGACGGCGTCATGCACATTCAAGAGTCGTTGACCCCCCGGAAAGACCACAGAATAAAGAAAATTGAAATAGCAAGGTGTGCCGATAAATTAGCAAATTAGCCACGCTATGTTTCTTTTTGTGAGTCGTTTACATTGTTGGTTGGCTTAAGAGCGCTAAAATAAACTTAGAATGAATTTAGGTACTATGAACTTCTTTGACGGGGAACACCGTAAATGCAAGTCAACGGAAGGTTCCAGCAGTGTACAATCAACTCATCCATCACTAAAGCAAAATTACTCATGCGTTATGAACAATATAAACAATATAAAAATTGATTTTATATAACAGTTTTTGTTTCTGTACCTACTTTTACAAAAAACCCGCTCTATGAACAACTTTATCTATCCCTGGAATAATCGCAATTAAATTTTGAAAATATAAGTCAGTCAGTCATGTTATATATCTTCTTATATCTGTGGTAAAGCCAGTATACACTGCGGATAACGTTTATGCCTTCCGATGCTGTGTAAAAGGCACATTTTCAAGTACATTTTACGTTTTGTTGTGAGAGTTTTAGAATTCAGTTCGTGTTTTGTACTTTATAAAACGGGGTGAAAGTGCGAAAATATATTTAGACTTTTATTTTCCATACAAAATACTTGTTGTTAGATAAGCCTTTTGTTATTCATTTTCCCTAAAAATTGGAATTCCAATAAAAATGAACAAGAGAATTGAATATTGACATGAAAGCAGAGAAAAGGTTAAAGGGCAATAATAAAACGTTCAGTAAATATAAAAATTAAAACGTTCGTTGAAAAACGGTTGTTTTTTTTTTCTATCATTAAAATTAGATCCAATTTATTTACCAAAAATACCTACCGCTGAAGAATGGGTTTTATAATATTAAGTAATACAGAATTATTATTTTTTAAAGTAAACCATACGGTCCCTGCTCTTACTAGGAGACAGACAGCGTCGAAATAGTCATTCTAGCCGTTCTATCCAGGATCGGAAAAGGCAAAGAGAGATGTTCTAACGCGTTTCTACAAAAACTTTAATGCAGACACGATTAACTCTATTCCAATCCATTATCTCCAAAAGAAAACATTTTGTTCTGTCCGACAAAGAGTTTATTTCCAAAGAGCTTTCTGCCAGTTTCTTACAATAATCCCTCATTGAAACCGCGTAAAGAAAATAAAAAAAAAACTAAATTGAAACGAATCTGTTTGCTGATCACTTTGAGAAACACTTAGCTACCAGGAGGGTAGAAGTGCAAAGAAGACTTTACAATAGGCTGAATTAATTAAAAATATAAACCCGACTGCTATTCTGCTTTTGAAAACTTCTGCACCTGTTGATACACTCGTATATTGACACTCTGGTAAGTGACAATAGAACGTACTATTTAAATTAATTATTTCACCATGATTGGCAGTTCTTAAAGCAAAGCAAAAGTCGCATACAAAATTGGTATAAAAAACCCTGCCTGAGAAACATTTGGTCGGTCTTATAAAATTGACAGTCAACTGTTTCTTTTTCATATTTCGGCCTATGTTCCTTGTAGAAAGATGTTTTTTTCTTTATTACCATTATCTAAGCATTACCTAATTATAGTAGAAAGCACCTCTTATAAGTGAACGCTAGATTTAACCCTTCTTTTTAAGGAGTCGGTTAAGAGGGGGGAATACGGTCACGGCGCTCCACGCTACAGCAGCTGAGAAAATCCATTTGCGGATAAAAAGACAGGAGGATTTATAAGGATCGAACGCTATTCACGTCTTCCACTGACAAGAGAAAACCCACATTGACATTTTTCTTTTTCTACTAAAGTGTGAAATGGGGGACACGCGAAGTCTATTACATACAAAAAGTCTCGTCTTTATCCCTTATGATGTAGGTAGTAAAAGCGACTGCGACGACTGCGTTGCCGTTGCCGTACCGTTGTATTGCCTTGTACATGTCGTCCAGTGGAAAAACGCCATGCTAACTAATATTGAGTTGGCTGATACAATCGACACGCAAAGAAGATACTCGTAATTAAAAAAAATGAGTATTTGAATGCTGCACGGACGGATTTGAATAAGGTAACGAGAGGTAACCAAACGCGAGAAAATATCGTCATCCAAAAGAAACCCCAATAAAACAGCGACGCAGCAAAATTGTAACAGACTGGATAGAACCATCCAAAAATATTAGCTGTACTAGGAGCACAGCATAGTAGTAGAACTATTAGGTTTAGCACTGAAAGCTCGTTCCTAGCAATAGTCTGGCAATAAAAGAAAGTGCAGCGTGCGCTCCGAACCGGAACTGCATCGAGGCCAAATAGAGGGATATAAGCAGTAGTAAACATTGATAAGTGAATGGTATAGGATTTTATTTTATTAGAAAAGAGTTTTCTATTAGATGTGCTAGACTGGAAATTATAGAAAAACTTAGAATGTGCCAGCTGCTTTTCCTCTCGAACTGAAGAAGTCAGCAAAGGGATTCGAGGGCTACAGTGTATTTAGGCAATGGGCTGACAATCTGTCACTATACCGATACACATTGCAATCTAAGGCCCGTATTTATAATAAGATCTCAAGAGTGACAGCGAGTTTGAGTTCGTATCAGAAATGTCACTTCAGTATAAAACGACCTGTCAAATGCATACTTAATATTGCTCTCACTCTTGAGATCGCTTTATAAATACGAGCCTAAAACTGGCCTCAATATTTGTCAGACACGGTGAAAACTCCAAGGCTCAAGGGCTAGGCGATAAAGAGGAAGGTTCCGCCGCGGAAAGTTTCGTAAGTGTGTTGCTACCCGTAGGGATGATAATCAACTCTGCGTCACCACCATATTACTGGCCTTAAAACGAGACAAAAAGACAAATAAAATGCCACTATTAAAATCTTATCCAACCCGAATCTTAAAGCTCCTTCATAGTAAATTGTAGCATGTAAAGAGTAGACGAGTCGCCCCCAGGCGCTAAGCGATATACGGCACATCTCGATGGAGACTAATGGTGCTCCGATGTAGTGCAATCGCTCCACAAAGAGCCTCTAGAGGACTTTGTTAATATGCCTACGCTTTTTTTCTAGAGACAATTTTTGATACAAGATTCTTAAAAAGATTAGATTGTTTCTTTGACTTTTTACTGTCAAATCAATTGTTTTGTTTTGTTTAGTTTCATGATTAATATTAAGATTTTCCGAGTTGCTTCAAAGTTCAAATGTGTTTAATGAAAACTAAACAGCTTACTTTTTTTATTGAACGGAGGCTAATAAAATATCTATTGGGTTCTATGTTTAAACGTTTTATATGGTTATATTATTTAAACAAACAATTTAAACCTGCTGACTTTCCACATCCACATTCGAACCAACTGACGTCAGAGCATTGACGTTCCGGGATTTAGTTCATCAGCCCCGGATTTCAGAGTTTGTGAAACAGGGATTAATTCCGTCAATTGGATCATTGTGTTTCATATGCATAATATTGGAACAATCGGGATAAAGTTGCATACAATACCTACACATAAAATAATTCCCTTACTTGCGACGAGTAATTGACAAACTGTAATAATACGAGTCAATAAATTGTCTTTAAAAAATTAACGGTAATTCTGAAGACTCTCCGTTAAATTATTATTATTATAACAGTCAATATTTCAAATATGGTAACCAACGCTTACTTTAACATAACTCTGAAACCAAGAATTAATTGAGTTCTTCAACATGACATAAGACAAAGAACATTATTATATTTTTAAGCTACTACTACTTTTTATTATTCTTCAACCAGTTTCCACCATTATGCAATAAAGGAACAGAGATGTTCTACAACAGATTACTTCCATTTATGCAATTTCTGATTCAGTAATCACATCACAACACGATAGTGAACTAATAGGATTGTACTGGTGTTCAAACCGCACCAAACCGCTTTGAGCCGCTTCAATCCAGTTCGGACCGGTAATCGTTTTCATCTGATGGACCGTGATCGCACACCGATGGTGTATCAATGTTGATTAGCGAGCTTTTAACTGGCAGTGGAAAGCAAAAGGGAGGGTAATGTTTTCGTTTTATCTTTTATCTATGCTTTCTCTTCTTCTATCGAATAGTTTTTCAGATCGAATAACCCAATGGTTGCTGTCCAAGGTGGGTAGTTTCTGCTACCTGATAGGACTCTGACATGGTTTGTTCCTTTCGGTCCATTAGGTCTAGTGCGTGTGTTACGACCATTTCCGCGAACATCTTTTTTTGCGAAAGTCTATTTCTGCGAACGTCCATATCATAAGAGACTTTAATTATTTATTCTTGAACTTTTAATTTGAATAACCTCGTAACAATTTGTATGCTAAATGGCTGGTCACAGGAAGCTTTTTATAATTGCCACTTCATAAAAAAAACCTTCAAGGATCTCATTTAATCATAATAGTTATTTTATTAATCAAATAGAAAGACCTTCTTTAATAATTAACCCACTGCTTTATTAATTACTTGAGGATTTGTCTTCATTAAGTTCCCACTTTAATTAAGCTTATGGCTTCCACGTTATTGGCAGCTACCCCTGATAAAAATCACTTTGCCAGATCATTTACATTAATTATCTACCATATAAAAACCATTTTAACCGACTCCAGAAAAACGAGGATGTTCCTGTATGTTTTTTACCTGTTAACCATTTATTTCGGCCATTATCAACCAAGTAAACTTCCATGCTAGACTGGGAGTGATAGAAAAACATTGAATGTGCCAGCTGCATCTCCTCCCGTGCTAATAAACTTTATATAAAGGGTGTATGCAGAGTAAAGTAAGAAGCTTTTTATGGGTTAACATTGATACTAATTATGTTTCAAAATTAGATATTAAAATTGATTGCCTCATCAAGCAGAATCCTCAAGCAGATTCGCGTCGTGCCGCGCCGCGTCGCTTTCCGGTGTGAACTGACCCATTATAGGTTAAGAAGGTATTATACTATTTGCTTTCCAACCTAATAAAATACAATTTTCTTTGTTTTTACGAGACAGCAATTACCATATTTTTGCCGTTACCTTACTTTCTTTCAATCTGCGTAATTTTCCACACGAAAAGATTTTTTCTCCAAATTGCCGATTAGAAGAACATTTGTTTTAATATAACCGTTTATTGCTACTCGCTTTATCGAGATGAAACGTTAGTGCGTTTGTTTGTATCATAAATTGCCCCGGGAAAGAGGCGTGATTATATGTATATATGTATGTAAATCGCCCCTTCTTATTACTTCTTCTGTCTCGTCGATATTAAAACCCTGGAGTCAAAGCTAGTTGACCACCTAATAGGCCTCTGACTTGGTTTGTCTATCGACCACTATCTGTGAATGTTATCCTCGTTACTTGGCTTTACGTGCCCTCTAAATCACAGAATTTTACTGTACTGACATAATTTAATCTGCATTGTCCTAACTAAACTAAAAACTAACAAACTGGATAAATTACAGCTTTGAGTGGCCTCCATTGATCCCCCGTGGAAATCCAACTAAGACCTTCGGGTTATACATATACCGGGTGTAAGGGACAGCGTCCCGCAAACTGATAGGGGTTGCTCAGTCAACGAAACTGAACAACTATCACCAGGATGCTTTTCCATACAAATTGTCGGATCAAGGCGGTTACTTTGTATGAAAAAGCAAATTATAAGTAAGTATATATCCCTCAACTGAAGGCAATCTGTAGGTAACTACCACTACGGTAGCTACACCGTTGTAGCTAAATGCTACGCCGTAGCTGCTTGCTACGAATATAAAGACAATATCCCTGTTTTTTTTTCTTTCTTATTTATTCTTATGATAATTATTTGTACTTATTCATGGTTCGTTGTTACTTTCACTTGCTTTTTGGATACTATGTAAGTGAAATAAATTAGTAACGCTAACGAAGAGATATCAACATTATCCTTAGAGAAAACTCAAAAAAAAAGAAAATGCTTTTAGACAAAAGATACACAACTAGTTAACAAAACAAGTCACGAAGTGTACTAAGTGCTGTGTTGCCATTGGGCGCTTTTCCACTAGACGGCACGTCAACGGCAACGGCGACGGCACGGTACCGTCGACGATATCGTAGGTGAGATAATGTATGAAAATCAATGAAATTATATGACACGCTTTTCCACTTGCCGGCACGGCACCGTCACGGCATGTCATCGATTCCCATAGATATTGTCACGTGATCGTCGCCTTGCCGTCGCCGTTGCCGTTGACGTGACGTCTAGTGGAAAAGCGCCCATTAACATGAGCATTAGGATCTTATTTTTATACTTAAGATACTGCTAGCGTCTGTGTTTCCAAGTTCATGTTAAGAGGGTTTATACCGAGCGGTGGTGCCCTCACTCGTTAAAAAGTCATAACTCTCAAAATATAGACTTTTTCGAAACTCTCTTCTACTACTGCCTTAGAATTAGAGCTAATGATTTTTAGAAGTAATGAATTTGAGGAGCAAATAGGACTCCGCAGTTACCATCGAAATTATTGCTAAAAACAGCCGTTTTGAACGCAAACTGTAGCCAAAATTAATTATCGATAGCTATCAATTGTTTTCATACAAATAGATCTTGGAAAATAAATGATTATTTAGTTTATTTAAGTTTTTAGTTTATTTAAGTACATTTTATTTCTAAATATTTTATAGAGGATTGTGCAGCACCAAGACAAACCAAGATTAGGTTTAATTGTGTCAAGCTGTGTTTTTTATGTATTATCTTTTAATAAATAAATATAAATATAAATATAAATGATGGTTACAATTAGTTTTATAATCAACTGTTTATTTTAACTTTTTCTTCTAGTCGATACCATCGATTGTTTATTATTTTCCAACGAAAGATACTATCGATTATATCGATATACTTAATCAATCTTTGGCGATTATTATGGCGTGGTACTATCGTTTGTTGTACATTGGAAACGCTAATATAAATTGTAACAAACTAACTTTTATTTTTCTTTACCTACATATTTCTCACAAGTGTGACTATGTAGTTAATCAATGTAGAAGAGCGGAATCTCCTGGCACAGGCTAATCTAAGCTTAAAAGGAGGTTCCAATCACCATGATTTTAACTGTAACACTTTTTAATGAAATAAACAATATTTTATTTATTTATTTTATTAACTAGTATCCCACTCATTTACAATCTTACAGCTAGAATGAGACAATCTTGCTAAAGAGCTCCAGAGACAGGTTTGATTAGCCGTGCTTCTTTGTGGGCTCCCAACCTAGTTTCCCACCTCCGCTAACCCGATTTCCTGTCCCCTCTTTTCATGGCTTGCAATACCGGTATAGAATTAACCGATATTGAAATTGTTACCAATTTTTTGATAGTTTGACAGTATTTATTTTTAGACTTATCTCCTGCATGTGCATTTAATGGCTGTTGACTACCTACCTTACAAATACGGCCTAAAGTTTTGTATTATCAAGTACCTGAGCCGAATCCCTCTTGATACAGTCAATATTGCCTTATCATTGCTTAAGTGATTATGATTATTAGCAACCTTAGGTACATGAGAAATAATTTAAAACGTATGAAACTACATTATCCTGGTTGAGGTTGAAAATAATCGGATAACAGTCATTACAGTACCACCACCGATATTCGTAACATTGGGCGCTTTTCCACTAGACGGCACGGCACCGGCAACGGCGACGAGTCGACGGTATCGTAGATGAGATAAGGTATGAAAATCAATGAAATAATATGTCTAGTGGAAAAGCGCCCTATGGCTAGGTTACACTGACTACGATTAACGATATCTAATAGCGGCGAAGCTCCCAAATGAACGTATATCTCAGTCGCACTTACGAGTATGTGCTTATGAACATCAGTAACCGATTTTAAAAATCAGTTTACCGAATGCACATCCAGACCGGTTTCCAGCCCTACCTTAGCTAATGTTTAACCCTAACTATCACTCTAACCAGGTCATCGGCCCGAGTCGATAACCCGAGGTCGTCGACCCGATCACCTGACGTCCGCTCGCGAGTCTGCTCTACAAACATACTGGGTTTTTCCGACACAGTGAGCAAACTGAAACTGGTTGCTCAGATAATGGAACTTAACAACTTTTATAAGAAAAATCTTGAAAAAACATAACTTTCCCAAAAAAACTGGTGTGATCATTTTTGTGTAAAGATTTTAAAAGATTTAACTTTGTGAAAGTTGTTCAATTTGTCCGATCTCAAAATCATTCTGGAAAAATAATTAAAATAACTTCTCCATACAAAATTACTGCTATGTTCAGTACACAGGTTTAAATCGTTCTGTTTCATTACCAGACCTACCCTACCCTTTTCAGATTGCGCACCAACCCTGCTATAACACTCTGTATATGTGTGGAAGTCAGGGTTTTAATGGATAATGGCGCGTTTTATTCCTTCTTGGAATTAGCAGACAAACAGGTTCTAGAAGTGGGTCAGTTGTGCTGAATTGCCCGTCAAGTTAGCTTCCACAAGTTTTTAAATGGACCAAACTCTTGTTACTAAACTACATTACTTCCATGCTGGACTGGGAGTGATAGAAAACATAGAATGTACAAGCTGCAACTCCTCTCGGCTCAGGGATTCAAGGATTTCAGTATATATTGTAATTTAGGCGATGGGCTGACAACCTGTCACTACAGCAATATATATATCTAAGCAAGCCTCAACGAAACGACCTTTGTTTGGGTTGTTGACGCTTTGCCTATCCCATAGGGATACAGGCGTGATGTGCATGTGTGTGTTTTTGTTTGGGCAAAACTCTGGTTTAAGACAATCGCGCTCTGTTTACATTATTTTATTGCACTCTGTCTTAGTACGTTTGATAGCTATTAGATATTAAATTATAAGTATATTAAGGCTCGTTTTAATAATTAGCTCTTGAGACTGAAAGAGTTCATCAGAAACTACAAAACGGTCTGAAAATTCCTTACTTAATATCGATCTCAATCATGGGATACCGTCATAAATACGAGCCTAAATGTGCACAATGTTTATGTTATCGATATTTTATTTATGTAACACTTCCACTACAACTTTGAAAAAAAAGGGCAAGTTTAAAAACACATTTCTTCTGTGTATTCATTGGTACTAAACTTAAAGGATGATGGGCGTATTGCACCCAGCTCCAATTGTCATTTCACTAGCTGGTCCTAAAACACATGATTAAAATGAGCATTTTTTATTATTACGGTAAAAAAAAATCTCCGATGGATCCTGAGATATTGAGAGAACTCTCATTTCATACAAATTGCTAGCAACGGAAGGTCAAGTTAGAGTGGTTTTTGACCTCCACTAATGAAACTGGTGTGGGTCGAAAGAACTGACAAAACTGAGTATATTTAGCTAAGACACAGAAAAATTCGTCCCGGTGGTCATCAGAAAAAAATATATTTTTGGGTGATTTTTTTCCTCCACTAATGAAACTGGTGTAGGTCGAAAGTACTGACAAAACTGAGTATATTTTGTTAAGGCACTGAAAAATTCGTCCCGGGGGTTTCAAAATATTTTAAAGTGAAATTCAAAAATGTATGGGTGGTGTACCTAATATAAGACCTCCAGCACTGAGACTACTATTGTTTTGATGCTAACCCAATAGGATAACTCTGTACCAAAGCTCATCAAAATCTGATCTGGGAGTTTCAAAATATTTTAATGTGAAATTCAAAAATATATGGGCGGTGTACCTAATATAAGACCTCCAGCACTGAGACTACTATTGTTTTGATGCTAACACAATAGGATAACTCTGTACCAAAGCTCATCAAAATCTGACCCGGGAGTTTCAAAATATTTTAAAGAGAAATTCAAAAATGTATGGGCGGTGTTCTTAATATAAAACCTCCAGCACTGAGACTACTATTGTTTTGATGCTTACCCAATAGGATAACTCTGTACCAATGCTCATCAAAATCTGACCCGGGAGTTTCAAAATATTTTAATGTGAAATTAAAAATGTATGGGCGGTGTTCTTAATATAAAACCTCCAGCACTGAGTATACTATTGTTTTGATGCTAACTCAATAGGATAATTCTGTACCAAAGCTCATCAAAATCTGACCCGGGAGTTTCAAAATATTTTAATGTGAAATTCAAAAATGTATGGGCGGTGTAATTAATATACAACCTCCATCACTGAGACTACTTTTGTTTTGATGCTTACCAATAGGATAGCTCTGTACTAAAGCTCATCAAAATCTGACCCGGGAGTTTCAAAATATTTTGGAAGAGAAATTCAAAAATGTATGGGCGGTGTTCTTAATATAAAACCTCCAGCACTGAGACTACTATTGTTTTGATGCTAACCCAATAGGATAACTCTGTACCAAAGCTCATCAAAATCTGACCCGGGAGTTTCAAAATATTTTAATGTAAAAATAATAATGAAATAAATTGTCAGCGCATCATGAGTTGTCAGTGGGGGACGAGTTGTCAGTGCAGGGATGAGTTGTCAGTGCAGGGATGAGTTGTCATTGCGGGGATGAGTTGTCCTCTCAGCCCGCACTGACAACTTATAGTACAGAGTTATCCTATTGGGTTAGCATCAAAACAATAGTAGTCTCAGTGCTGGAGGTTCTATATTACGAACACCGCCCATACATTTTTGAATTTCTCTACAAAATATTTTGAAACTCCCGGGTCAGATTTTGATGAGCTTTGGTACAGAGTTATCCTATTGGGTTAGCATCAAAACAATAGTAGTCTCAGTGCTGGAGGTTCTATATTAAGAACACCGCCCATACTATTTTGAATTTCTCTTCAAAATATTTTGAAACTCCCGGGTCAGATTTCCATGAGCTTTGGTACAGAGCTATCCTATTCGGTAAGCATCAAAACAATAGTAGTCTCAGTGATGGAGGTCGTATATTAGTTATACCGCCCATACATTCTTGAATTTCACATTAAAATATTTTGAAACTCCCGGGTCAGATTTTAATGAGCTTTGGTACAGAGTTATCCTATTGGGTAAGCATCAAAACAATAGTAGTCTCAGTGATAGAGGTTCTATATTAAGAACACCGCCCATACATTTTTGAATTTCACTTCAAAATATTTTGAAACTCCCGGGTCAGATTTTGATGAGCTTTGGTACAGAGCTATCCTATTGGGTAAGCATCAAAACAATAGTAGTCTCAGTGCTGGAGGTTCTATATTAAGAACACCGCCCATACATTTTTGAATTTCACTTCAAAATATTTTGAAACTCCCGGGTCAGATTTTGATGAGCTTTGGTACAGAGCTATCCTATTGGGTTAGCATCAAAACAATAGTAGTCTCAGTGCTGGAGGTCTTCTATTAGGTACACCGCCCATACATTTTTGAATTTCACTTTAAAATATTTTGAAACCCCCGGGACGAATTTTTCAGTGCCTTAACAAAATATACTCAGTTTTGTCGGTACTTTCGACCTACACCAGTTTCATTAGTGGAGGAAAATAATCACCCAAAAATATTTTTTTTTCTGATGACCACCGGGACGAATTTTTCTGTGTCTTAGCTAAATATACTCAGTTTTGTCAGTTCTTTCGACCCACACCAGTTTCATTAGTGGAGGTCAAAAACCACTCTAACTTGACCTTCCGTTGCTAGCAATTTGTATGAAATGGGAGCTCTCTCAAGTATATCGAAAATTAATAGTCAGATTTTGATGCGCATTGGCACAGAGGTACCCTCCTGTGTTAGCATCAAAACAATAGTAGTCTCAGTGCTGAAGCTCCTGGGTGCACAGTCCATACATCTTTGCCCATCATCCTTTAGTTCCCACATACACACCTAATGAAGCCATCTCGTTTCCACATGAACAAGGCCCAGATAAAGATATATGTAAGGGATACTCAGCAAAAAGTATCTTGTGGTTTTAGTTGGCCAGAGGCTGTACAGTCGACGGGATATGGTTTCTATACATTTTCCAAAATAATAAGAAACAAATTGAGTACTTTGGTTTGTTTGTTCAACATAGGTTATATTTTCGGTAGTTAAATATTTGCTCTTGCTCATGCTCCTTTTTTTCCTCTTCAAGTCAAAGTTGTTAACTGAATGATGACTGAATGTGTCTCTTTCTCTTCACAAGCTTTCGGAATAATGTAGCCAAATCATGTGACAAAATATTTTATTTATATTTTGTTGATTATGGGTAAGGTTAGTACAATATTTATCTAGAATCAAGAACAACCCATTTCTAATTTTAAAAAAAAAAAAAACTTTGTAATGTATTTTTTATAACAATTTCCGAAATCTAGCAATAAAAAGTAAACTTATTTTGCATTCAAGTCACATTGTTCTTCTATTTATGGTGTGGGTTTCGAGTCGATCAACCCTATGAACCCTGATGTCACATTGTGACAGTAGTTGACGACCAAAGAACAGATACAAAATCTGCACCCAAAACCGTCCAAGTCCACTGTACCATCGACCTTGGCACACGTCCAAGCGTATTGATTACTTACATAAGATGCCATCTTTTTGGTTATGTAACATTCCTTCCATTGTGGTTCTTTGCACGGTCAGTAGCAGGAATTAGGTACGTGGAAATTGGGAAGAGGTTGCGACTTTTTCGGATTTGTCTACTGAACTAAGTATAGCTCAGTTGGTAGAGACCCTATTTCTTAGGAAAACATATATGTTATCGCGAGTAAACAACACTTACTTACCTTCCAAATATCGGTCATTAATAACAAAAAGGCATCCCGGTAATATAAAGGATATTATCTTTCGAACGTCGCATGTAAGAATTTCTTACTATTTCAAAGAAAAAATTTCAGATAGCTATCCCGCTTTTTGGGCCATTCATTCCGCGTTACAACCATTTATGTGGCCAGCAGAAATACTATAATAATACTACATCAGCGAAATACTACAGATTTATTTAGCCGACAAAGCGCCCAACCTTTGTAGAGATGCCACGTCTCTAAGATTTTGTTACACTAGAAGCATACTAGAAGGTTCTATAGATGAACCTACGCTATACATAATGTAGACGTACGTTCATTGTGATTCTACTCCTTTTATAGAGAGCCAGAAGCAGGTACTTGACACTGAAGTACTTACGAGGGAAAGGTGTTTCTAGTGGACATTTTCAGGGAGATTTACCGTTCGTTGCTCTACGACAGAAAATGTTTTCAACCTACAATTTTACTAGCATTTTAGTATTCGTGTCCTGTCTTTGAGTAAAGTAGTTTTTTCGTAACATAGCATACGGTCAAGTTTATAAAACAGTGGAATAGCAAAGTCTGTTGCACAACCTGAGACTTCAGGATAGATTTTCACATGTGCTAGTCTTTTTTCTAGCAGCTAACGTAAGTAACTTTTTTTTTATTTATCATCTAAATGACCAGATTTATAAAAAATAACACAAGTTGCCACCTAAAATGCCACGCTACAAAGGCCAAGTCACATTACTTATTGATTCTTTAGATATCACATCTTTTTGTGCAAATTACACACTACACCACCATGAGTTTGGTTTCATTTATGTTTTTGCTGGGATTATTAATTACCTGCCATAAATATGGTTTATTATGTAGTAGACTAAATTAAAAACATCCGTATTTTACCAGTTAAACGTTAAATTCAACAAATAAAGAAGACGGAATTTCTACTTAAACGTGACTCATCCACTTAAGGAAACTTCATGCATAAGAGATGAATATTTCTCAGTACATTAACAGTAAATTACCTGTGATTCGAATGGCCCGTTAACTTGAGATAGATCGTTACTCTCAAAAGTGGTCTAAAGTAAGAATTTGTAGTATTTTTTATTGTAGGATTTTCTAGTCGCCAACTCCTCAGAGACCCGATGAACCCTGGTTTCAGAGTATTCAAATCTTCCACAAAATTTTTGCCATGGTTTGTGTAAGAGCCACTTTTCAAAGTCAGCTTAACGATCTTAACGTGCCCTCCGAATCACATAATTTTTAATTCCTTGACAGGCTGCATTTAACGTAATTCACAAAGTTAGCGAATACCTATCAACTCTGAGTAAGTAGGCACCCGTCGTGGGGATCGAAACCACAGTCTCAGGTTTGGAAGCCCAGTAGGCATGTAAGCAGTTAGACAGAGCAGCTCAGAGTAGTTCAGTGGAATAGCTCCACAAGCAACCTCTTATTACATGAATTAACACAATGAAGTGAGGCTCGTATTTATAAAGCGATCTCAAACGTGAGAGTAATATTAAGTATGGATTTGACAGGTCGTTTGTACTGAAATGACATTTCTGATACGAACTCAAACTCGCTGTCACTCTTGAGGGCTGATTATAAATACGGGCCTTAGTGCCGGTATTGTGTGATGATGATGACCACTATCAATTGGACTCCAAAGACGAGGTCAATACGGAATCTCGACGTACGCAATCTCGACGCTCGGAATCTCGACTGATATCGAAACACTCTATCTCGACGCACGGAATCTCGACTGACAATGACGGGACCGCCAACTCAAGGAGCCTTTGATACACGAACTTCTTATTGACAGATAAAATAAGCATTTTTATTTATTCTCACCAGTATGTTTTTAGAACTTAACATTAACTAGGAAGAAAAAAAAACTGCCAATGATTTAAATTGTCAGTTCCCTCTGTGGTAATCGAACGTACGTGACCCTCAAATTGAGACCATGGAGGCATTTTAGGCAGAGAAAAGGCAGCTCAGTAGCATAGCTCCACAAACAACCTCTCATTACATGAATAAACACATGAAGTAGGTTCAACTACGTTTAGTCAGCGGTCTTTAGTGCTAAGGGGCGTGTGAAGCAGACTGGAGACAGATAGATCCTCGGCGTGATTAATGAGCTTTGAGATTCAGGGCAGAACACACAATATGGCGCGAAACCGCTTTAAGGGTGTAAGGGACAGCGTACCAGAAACGGATAGCGTTTGCTAAGTCAACGAAACTGTGCCTACCTTTCACCAAGAAATTCTTTCAGGAAATGAAAAAAATAATTTACTTTCCCATACAAAATTACAACGTCGTCGATTAGACAATTTCCATACATAAAATCACGCCTGTATCCCTAATGGGGTAGGCAGAGCAAAAACGACCTAAACATAGGTTGTTCCGCCACCTCTGACAAGTTTCGAAGGCAGAATACAGATGATGATTATGTATCAGACAATTTGTATATGGAAAAGCCATTTTTTTTTTCATTTCCTGAAATATTTTCCTGGTGAAAGTGTTTAGTTTCGTTGTCGAGCAACTCCTATCACTTTGCGGGAAGCTGTCCCTTACGCCCGGTATGTTTCGCGTTTATAGTAACATTCAGCCGTCCAATCTTATAATTTCCTATCCATGTTTCCGTGTATTAATCATTTTTTTTGCTATTTTAATAACCTTTTATTTTAGTCCCAAAATAAGGGAAAAGTAGTTTAGCACTTATATCCAAACCTTATAAATACCGGCGTATTTTCTGAAATAGACTGTATGGTATAGGTACTTGAAGTAAGTAGGAAAATCGGCTGCTTACCTGAAACAACATAAAAAGGGGTCAATTAGTGAATTTTAACCACACACCATAGAAAAAGAATCTATAACTTCTCTGCAATAGGTCGCTACGCTTTTCAATAATTTTACCCGCAACGGTTTCTAACCATCGTGTGGTATCTGGGTGTCGCAAATTCAAGAAAAATCTAGCCTAAAGTCGTCGCGATAAATCAGAGCGACGTTTGTGGATGGCCTTTATCTAATGAATGGGGTAAGTGCGGTCAACTACAAGTCAGTGTAAATACGACTGCTACTTATACTGACTCTACCTGCAGTCAAGTGGTATGATCCTTGGTCTCTCAATCCAGGTGTTCTGGGGTTCGATTCTCACGCGGGGAGTACAAAGTTAATATTCAGATTTTAAGTATTGTTGTCAGTTTTTCAATAGCTTGGTTGGGGCAAACATTTTGTCTGTCAAAAAATACGATATCGGGCTTCGAAGGTCACATGTCTCATTCGCTGGATAGTGATAGACACATCCTCTCTATCAAATTAAATTTCAGAGCAGTAGCAGTCATGCAAGGGCTATTTCTTGGTCAAAGTTATATTACAAAAGTGTCTCTGACTGTACCAAGACAAAACCACTGTTGGGTCTGGAGAGACGTCTTAAGAGACTTATCACGGTCACTGATATTAATGCCATTATAAATTCTGCTATTGTACCATACTATTACAAAAACCGACGTAAGATTTATCTTATTTCTTGTAGAGGAAGATAGACGTTTCAAAGAAGATTGTTGTAAGCAAGCGACTTTCTCTAATCAGTAGTTGTAAGTCATTATTTTAAAAGTATTTACTCTCAGACTGTAGTTTAGCCATTCCTTTTTATTATTAGAAATGGGTTTGCCCTTAGCTCTGAAAACAAAGCATGACGGAACATAGCAAGCTGTTTGGCACCGGACGATGGTGGTCCGGTGAGAGGGTGGTCGCGAGCCAGGCGGCCCCTTGCGGAGCCTGCCACCACTCTGTTGGGATCGTTCAACCGGACTTATTCACAGGCAAGCCTGTGATGCCGGGGCCGACCACTAGGAGGTAGATCCCATCCCACCCTAAGCCAAACTTGTACTTGTGCGTAATAACATGCTTACTATGGCGAACTCATGCACACTAAGATTTTACGCGAGCAAGGTCTGTACCTACATTTATTTCTTTCCTATTTGATTTGTACTCGACACCTTTTACATTAGACCCAATTTACTTGGAGTAACACTCCCCAGAAAGCTAAAGTAGTTACAGAAGGAGCCATATTTCTTGCGATATTTTCGTGTAGTTTATCGCCAGAAAGTTTATCTTGTTACATAAGGAGATTTAGTACTATTTGTATTTATATGCCTTAGAGAGCTGAGGCTTTAAGGCCAAATATGTTTAGCCTACTTTTGGGATACTACGTGGTGACATGAGTTGATAAATTAAGTTATAAATTTAGGAAGCTGTTCATTTTAGTCCCCTAAGTTTCAAGTCTCAGTCTAAAATAGTGACAGATATAACAGAAGTAGGTTATATTTTACAGTTCATTTTCCCTGCATATATTATGTGGGTAGTTATGGGGTTTAGTTATCAGAGTTCTTGATCGGTAGGTCGTTGGTTCGAATCCCACAGCCATACATAAAGCAGATTTTATCACTTAGTGAGATTGAAAACAATTCGGTTGGGACAATATCTGGGATATTTATTTGAGATCAGTGACAAATTATTCTTAGGAATCAAGAGATTTTAGTTTGTTACTATGGTGAGATGCTTAATACTTTGCTTAAGATATCCTATATCATGACACAACCTCATATAAATTACAATTTATTTATTTTTCCCTAAACATAACTCACTAGAACATTGGCACTCACTCCGACACCAATACGATCGACATAAAATAAAATAAAAAGCAGGATAAGCGCATGATTATTGCCAATTCATATGCAATACAAGAGGGGGATTGGATGGAGGGGGATTGGGGATACAGTTGTCAGACAAATGCGGGCTCATTATGTGTGTACACGACTGCATTAAACTTCAGTGATTCGCCCTTCGAGATTACACCTTTATTTCGTTATTTACTTGTAGTAGCACGCGCATGTGCTGCCATCTTACACGATTTTAGAGCAACATTTCACTTAAATAAAAAAAAGAAAATGTTAGCTCTCAACTGACGGTACTTTCATACACGTTTTGTGTGGCGGCCATCGTACACGTCTCTTAAGTTAAATATCTGTTTTTACTGTTAAAAAGTGTTACTTTTCAGTGTTATTTAGTAAGTTTTGTGCAATTTACAATGTGAAAACGAAAATATCTCGCGGACGAAGACTATTGGAGCAAAAGCATGCTAAAATTCGCCGTGAACGACTCGACGACCGGTACGACCGGCGACGTCATCGCCGTCGTTACAGTTCAAGTTTTTATTCGGATCGTGAACTTTCTTATAGTGACAAAGACGAAAGTGATGATTACCTACTATATGCCGTGGATTATGATAATCAGGAGGATTCAACAAGCAAAGGTACGGGGTTGGTTTCTTAATGATATGTACAGTGCAATGAGTATGGTCTGTAAGGCTGTTACCGGCCAAATATAATACATTAGTTCAATCCGGGAGATTGATCATTGTATAAAATGGTATGCATACAAATGTCTAGAACGTAGTCCGAGAGGCTACGTCATGACATGACATGAATCAGTGAACACGTCAAATCCATCTTGATTATTGTGTAAAGACGAATGTCCAGAACATAGTCCGAGAGGCTACGTCACGACATGTTGGTCATGACATGAATCAGTGAACACGTCAAATCCATCTTGATTATTGTGTAAAGACGAATGTCCAGAACATAGTCCGAGAGGCTACGTCACGACATGTTGGTCTGTGAACACATACCTATCTAGAGTGCAGTCCGTGAGGCTTGCATCATGATTTTACTAGTTTTTTCTTTATCAGCACAAAGGACTTTGTGTTGGGTTACAGGGGCGCCCCCTGTCGATAACGATGATTATTTTGTTAACCTGTGCAACAGTGCAATGTGCCACCTGCACAGTCCGATCAAGATACCTCCGGGCAGACTCCCGTATCGCCACTCCGGCCAGCCTTGGCTTCGGTAGTGGTACCAATTCCTGCCCTTTGCGCCTGTTAATGATGTCACGCAAAAAGCTACTTCGCCTGCTGCTGAGTTGGATCACGGTGTTCTATGTATTGTATGTTATTGCCGAGGAAATAAAAATAATTCAAAAAGACATTTCCAGCAGATGGTCAGATATTATTAGTAAATGGGCAAAAGGACAAAACAAGGAATTTTCGGAGACTTCATTCAACACACCCAAAAATTTTAAGATTTTCCAACCTTAAATCATTAAAGTAAATCCTTAAATCATTAAAGCCTGAAATCAAAGCAGTTGTTAACGAGAACGTCTTTAAAGGTGTTAACGTACATAATGTCAGTACAGCTCTTTTATCACCCAACGCCGAGACTGATAAGGTAAGTATGTCCTGAGATCTCTCAGCGATATAAGACGGTTCTTATGCCATAATTATGTGCTTCAGAGCCTCAGAATGTTGGTACTGTTGCACGTTCTCTGCAATGTTAAAAAAAAAAAAAAAAACTATGAAGTCGATTCCGAAAGCAGGAGTCCGAACTTAAACCATTCTCTGAAAGAGCAAGCCCACCACCTAATAACAGGCAAGCGGAGCCTCCAACATCACGGGCTTTAAACTGGAGGGTCTCACCGCCGCGCCCGCCATGCTACCTCGACGTCACCCCCACGCGAGGCCGAGCTCGACGGCTGGTGGGCGCAGGCAGCCGCAGACGCGGGCGCGCCGGCCGAGCGAGCCCCGCGCCATCTTCCGCGGACCTCGCGTCGCTAACTGCTGATGACGTCACCCTACAGGCTGGTAGATTACAATTTTCTATAATAATTGGTTAAAAATCACCAACGATACTGTTATAATTATTATAATAGGTGTCCGGTTCACGGATCCCTACTTCTGGTGATCTCACGCAGGATAATATTCCGACGAATAAACCCGAGTCAGAGTACATAAACGAGAAATGTCGAAAGAAATCCATTTCCTTTTTAAACTCGGTGCCATAAGTGAGTTTGAGCCTTGTGAAGGTCAATTCCTATTTTTCTAGTAAAAAAGAGGTAATGGTAAAATAGATTGATTTTAAATCTCAAAGGTTCTAATAGGTAAGTTTGTACCGACTTCATATTTCAAGCTCGAGGATTACAGGACTTCAATGTAACTTATAACGAAAACAATTACATTGTGTTTTATAGATTCGAAGGATGCCTACTTTTCTATAAGTATACATAAGTAATATAGAAAACTTCTACGTTTCCTATGGCTGGGACAGCTATACGAATTTGCGGTTCTTATACTTTCGGGTCAAATCTCAATAAAAGTACAAAAAGTACTATTAAATCTCAATTTTTCCCTTCGTGTTTTGTAAGTTGATGCGCCTTGTCATGTAATCCTTACGTTTAGTCAGAGCTTATTGTCAGTAATTTATCTCCACGATCTATTACAATTTACCACTTGCAGAATCATACTCACAGTGTGGACATAATTTCAATGTTACCTACTCAAGACTTGTTCATTTATCTTGGATTTACAATAAACTATGACAAGTCTATACCTACTTTGGGTCGATCAGCTGTGTTTACCTAGGGTTCGTCATTAATCCTACCGACTCAGTATTCAACAAGATAAAAAACCAAGAATTAAAGAGGAACTTTTATATTTTTTATCCATAAAACGGTGTAAGCTTCGAAACTTTGCACTCTTGATTTGTTTTTTAATCTCAACTTGCCCTGCAAATTACTTAGTTTAAAACAAAAAGATGACTATAATCAGTTACCTGATTATTGGAATCAGTGGATTAGTATAATAAAAGTACCTATCTGGTAACCCGTTCAGGTTATTTTTCAGCTTGAAATATAGTCATATGCTTCGCGATCGAGCGGGGGTGTTTATTGTTCCGTTCAAACGGAAAATGGGCAGCGGTTTTCTTCTCTAGGTCTAACAAGCAAAACCGCTTTCCACGGTTAAAATTTTTTCTTTGCGAAAAGTCTACGGGATTGCAAGATTCTATCAATAATTGAGCAATGGCATACATTAATAGAATGTGTGTCGTTCAATTTTCCCATTTAAATGATCCGAGTCGAGACATATTAATGACAGTGGTGCCACAGCGCCGCTCTCATAAGTTATCTGTGGTGGTGCTTAGAAAGAAACATTATCTATTTTTACTTCGTATGTAAGTTCAGCCGATAATTTCAGGGCTGACACGGAAAATCTCGTCGCATACATGCCGATGTCGAGTGGGAACCCGCGGATCACGCATACCATAATTCTCAAAAATTTACTCCACCCATCGCAGATAAACTTATTTGCAAGCATGCATCAAGTTCGTTTCATGGCATCGTAACCCTGAAGCGTAGGTACAGGGTAGATGCATCAATATCCTGGTTTTCGTTTTCGTGCTATTTTTACTCATTTTGCCAATTTTGTAGTATTGCAAAAAATCAAAACAGCTAAAGTTACAGGACAGGAATAGTTGTGGTCCCTTTGTGGCCTACTCAGCCCCGGTATACCCCCTTTTTTCCGCTTGATTGATGATTTCGCATATGTACTATTGAAATGCAAAAGTTTATTATCTTATCCTAACAGTGTTCGACACATTTTACATCGGAGAACTTGGTTGCCGGAGTGTTAACAGGAAGGCGGTCTTAAAGCAGGGTACTCTTTCGATGCTGTGGATGTAATGCTAGCTTTCTTGGCAAAAAGTACTAAAGCATTATAACTCTAGCTTGAAACAATGACACTCTTATTGGCAAGACGAAAATATAAATATTTTTAGTTATTCTGTACCTAATATAATTACATTTCTTTTTACACAAGGTCATAAAAATGGTAGCATTATCACTCACACTTGGATCTGTCTGATATTATGAATAACTCACAGATACGATTTATGAAGGAATATATTTATTCAACTCCTTCTCTTAGATTATACCTTACATGAAATCCTTTAACAGTGTTGGACATTCCTAGCAATAATTATCCGAATGACTCGTTCTTATTTTGTCCAAGAAATTTGTGACCTTACTGGCTCTAATTACTGCACATTGCGTGCAAACCCTCTCTCTTATCGGACTCTCTAATATGTTGTAATATCGTTAGGTAATGAAGAATTAAATAATAATTAATACCTTATTAACATTGTCGATCAAAACAAGACGTCCGTATAAACTGGGATCAGCCCGTACTTACTTGGCCCTATTTTAATGAGAGGCCGTCGATACGTCCGGCCAGAACTTTATATTGTTGCTTTAAATAATTTGCAACAAAACGTGGTGACTGGTGGTTATTTTTGTTAATTTCATACAGGAAACCATATAAAAATATTTGTTAACAAAAAAAAAAAAAAAAAAAAGATACGCTGTTTGAGGATCGATACTACTGTGTTCATATTCATTTCAACGCACACAGTACCCGGCAACGATATTACATGATACCCGGCGCATGCCTTAACATTTGCAGCCAACAGGCTCGGCATGAACATAGTTATAAAGAGGACAGCAGGCTGGACTGGCACCTCGAAGACTTTCGCACGGTTTTATAATAGAGAACTTGATGCTAGATCCGATGAGTTTGCTCGCTCTCTGGTAAAAGATTGCTTAGATCACCTCTAATGGAATTAACGTTTATTTTACATTATTTTTATTATATTGAATGAAATAATGAAGAATAAACATAGGTTGCAACTCTATAGGTGTACAAATTTGGTTATACCTAATTCTTTTCTATGCTTATTATAATCTCCTAGTGTAATTTTTCCGTCTGTGCTGTTTCGTGACAATCTCTAAACATCTACAAGTAAATAACGAAATAAAGGTGTAATCTCGAAGGGCGAATCACTGAAGTTTAATAGAAAATCAAACGAACTTACCTGTAAGTGACGTTCGATGACTATTAAACGATGTGATTCGCCCGAGAGATTACACCCCCTCCCTCCCAAACCGAGACCTCTGGGCTCGGTCCTCCCTGAGCATCACGAAACAGCATTTACGATAGGCCTGGATGGTACTAAAACGTGTATGAAAGTACCGTCAGTTGAGAGCTAACATTTTCTTTTTTTTATTTAAGTGAAATGTTGCTCTAAAATCGTGTAAGATGGCAGCACATGCGCGTGCTACTACAAGTAAATAACGAAATAAAGGTGTAATCTCTCGGGCGAATCACATCGTTTAATAGTCATCGAACGTCACTTACAGGTAAGTTCGTTTGATTTTCTATTATACATGATATCACGGGTAACATGGCGGCTGTAGTTTGTGGGTATGTTGTTTTTATTACATTTCACGTAACTGAAGTGTTTTTCTTTGCGTTCTGAAATCATGACATTGGGCTGAATTTTAGAAAAATCGCTAAAAATAAATCTTAATTTTGACGTAGTTCAACCATACTACTATTTTGCGCATAAATTGTCAAATTCAAATGATATGGCTGTTTCTAAATTGAGTTTGACGTCTCTAATTTTAATTCAAACTAAATAAAAATAAATCACTATAAATCCCATGTCCTATGAATCAAAACAAATCCCATATTATTCTAAAGTCTCCTAGAACTTATGAAAATGTTATTTGATGTTTTGTTCATGTAAAAATATAATACAATACATTGCCCTCGCTAATGAGCATTACAATACAGTATTATGTTTTCCTTGTCTTGGAACAGACGGGAGCTCAGTTATTTTCATGAAAGCACATATATTATTCACATGCTCTTTTTATCATTTTTGTATTATTCCTGAAGTTAATATCACATTGTGTTCTTGGAAAAATTACTTACCATACGAATAGAGTCAGTTGATATAACTTTTTTAAGAAGGTGAGGGCGGCACTCAATATATAATCTTTTAACATTTTAACCTTTACTATTGGGGAAATCTCGTTTTTACTAGGCTATTTCACAGGCTCTACACTACACCCTCTACTTTATTACCCGACCTCCGAGGCACGGAATCCTTTTTCTTTTCGGAATCATGTGATTCAGCCTGAAAAGTCCTAAATTGACTGTAGAAAATCTCACAAAGTGATAAACAGAACCTCCGGATCGAGAGCCCATGGCTCAGACCACTATACCACGGAGGTTTTACTCTATTGGTTTAGCAGGCAGTTTCAAACGCCTATAAGCTTCATAATATTAAGCTCTTTATCTAATTTATAGGCCCATTACCGGCCTTTTTCCCTTTGATTACTCCCTTTTGGACAATTACACTTGAATTAGCTAATGATTAAAATGAATTTTAATGGGAATTTAAGTACACTTCTATATTAAACCAAAGATTTTACAGTTTATATTAACTTCAAAATTTAAGAATAAATCAAATGCCCAAGTGTTTGCGCAACACACAAGTGCACTCTTTATTCTTTCAATCTCTTATTCTGATAGGACAGATTGACTGACACGACCAGAGAAAAATCAGACGCAGAACCGACTATTTACATGCCCATCTGACAGCATGGATCATCTTACTTTTCGGACAATCAGGTGATCAGCCTGCAAGTCACTAACAAACTAGAAACAACAACACAAATTCATTGTCCGAATCGAACCCGGGACCTCTGGGTCGTGAGCCCATAGCTCAGACCACTAGATCACAGAGGCAGTTATACAAATTAAGTATTACATACTGGCAATATGACTTCATGGCCAGTTCATCCCTAAACAGCAAAAGAATCTGACGCCAACGAGGTAAGCTCCTTGAATAAAAAACACCAAAACAATGGAAAAAGCTTTTTAATGCTGTAACCGTTGAAAGGCCGAGAACGTGAGGTAACTACGCGATGGATAGCGATATCTCTCTCAGAATATGGTTCTCAAACTTTGGAAATACAGTGAGTAAAAATATGTGAACTTACCCATGAAACTGAATCCCTAAAGAACATAATAATAATAGGTAGAAATTTAGAAAACAAATGCCTTCTCATGCAAATGGTGTCAGCATCTCAAATCATTTTAAATTGAAGGCCCTTTTTTTTTAAATTGCGACCTATGTTGCTTGGGGAAAGTTTTACAGGTTCACATCCTTTTTTTTCCCTTCTGTATATCTCGCCTATATCTTTTGTGGTAAAGGATTTACCTACCCTTCAGTTAAACGCTCCTATACTCAAGAACCTACCTAATGTTAGAGTTCACTGCCTGACTTTGCAACTTCCGTAAAAAAAGCTTGCTATGTTCTGCTAAAGGAGATTTAAGATTTTGGTATTTTGGCTGCACACTTTTTTTATCAATCTCCCAGAAAGTTATTCCAATGCAGACCTCGTGGGAATAACCCACCCACTTGATAAAAATCAGCTGTAAATAAAATACCTTAATTTTATTTATCATTCTTTTTCTTCAAATCCGCCTGGACATAAAGTATTTCTAGGTAAGGAAGCAAAAATAATAGGAAAAGGCGTTTAAAATGCTAAGCGGCTGAGATCAAAGACGTGACTTAACTTTGAAACGGATGGCGAGCGATACCTCTTTTATATCTCAGACTTCAGAGATACTCAATCTTCTAACAACAGGTAAATAAAATAATCTTTATCTAACCTAACAAGTACCTACAAAACTAAAAATATTTATTTTTCTTTTTCTTTCCTTATTATTCCTATCCCTTTTTTATCTGTAGGCTCTGTAGGCTAAACAACTTCAAGAATACTGCCCTTTAGTATATCAGAGTTGTGAAATACCCATTGTTCTGCTTCGATGATAACGATTAGGTCCAAGATACCAGCAAGAACCAGTAGGAAAAAGTGCCATCCTTTGTTTCAATCTGCGGTTTCCTAAAGAAACTAGAAATTAATTTCCTATCAAACCATTTTTTTGTGTAGGTATTCCTTTATTGGTGAAAAAGACGCTTCCCGCAAACTGATAATGCTCAATGAACAAAACTGAACAACTTGCACCAGAAACCTAAAAATGTCCAACCGCTTGCGGGAAGCCATCCCTTACATTCGATATTTATGTCTTATTCGATCGGACAAATACTTTGAGCATCTTTGCACGTAAACAGGAAAACAAAAAAAAGGATTACCTTAAGCCGACCGCAGAAGAGTTGGGAAACAGGATTATCTTTCTAAATAAATACGTTCTCATATGTGGGACCACGTATTTCTGACATGTTTATCTGCTGATATTTACAACCGTGTATTGTTTAGTTCGTCCAAGTTCATAGCTACTACAAGTTTTATGCAATAATGACATTTATATGAGCTCACATTAATCATCATTATAGTTGACAATGGCCCTGATTCGACGTAAACATGACTCAATTAAAATAAACTCACACCTGCATGCTTTATCAGAACAGAACCTTAAAATTAAAACACAGCCTTATAATAATATGATCAAACAAGGTCACAAATATAACATTGTTTAGTTAATAACGCTTAGCAACCCCAAGGGAGTTATCGTGAGCGTTCTGTACAAAGTATTATACATTTTTAAAACCATCATGGCGTCATGGTTAGATGGGTGGGTTATGTAAAATGATATGCAAGGGCAAAAACGTTTCGCAATTTGGTTTCCTTCTTTGTTTAAATTCATAACGAGTTTCCTTTAATATTTTTGCTCTTTTTCACCCTTTTACCTTTTTCGTGCGTCTAAGTATAAGCTGATGATAAATTGATGAATATTTATGCTGGTAAATTATTATGTAAGTTTGATACAGATAAGTAAAGTCGTTATTTTGACTCCAGGGTTCATCGGGATCATCAAAAACCCACTTGATGAGAAGAAAAGGCTAGGCAGAGCGTCAGTGGATGGTTAAAAACTCTGACACATGGATTCATCGGGTTATTGTCATAAAGGCATAGTTAACGACATGTAATATGAACCGATTTGTCAAATGATTTGTATGTCAAATTGACACAAATTATATTTCGTCAAATATACAAGAAACATTATATTTCATGATAAAACTGGTATTCTGGTAGATAGACCGATTATTAGATCTAAGCATTTAGTGGCTAGAAATATCTGCTATCGGAGCAAAACGTTTTGTCAACGATTAAATCCTAATCCTACAATATCAAAAGCTACAATCGATGAAAACCAATTTCACTAAACCATTCTATATAATAAACGATTTCGTGTATTTCATCGGCAAATCGTATTTTAGCTCACAAACAATACATTGTTGTCTTTCAAGGTTGATAATGATAAGTATTAGATATAATATGTCAAATAACTAGTCAAAGAACTAGCACTTCACGTCCGTCCGTCTATATCTCTGAACGCGATATGATCTACTACACACCTTCTATTGTTTTCATCAATATGATTCACAAGGAAAAAATTAAAAAGTAATCAAGCATTTTTGAAAATTTGTTGAGTTTCATTAAGACGATGATTGTCCACAAAGTCATGCAGATATAGCTACAGATTAAAATTGAATTTGATATTCAGAATAATTTGAGTAAAAAATAACACAAGGGCTTTTCACCGCGGGAAATACCTCAATCATACGAAGAAAGTCAATAAGTTGCGAAGTCAAAAAGCGGGCAAAGAATGAAATAATTGTGTTTCGTAGGAAATAAGTGGGCGGAGTGAAATGTCCCTAATTTCATAAATCGATGTGACTTCCTTGTGGTGACACGCGACTTCCATTTGCCACGACAACAAAAGGTACACTTCGGGAAATATTTGGAATAGAAATAAAAATACGGATAGGTATAATATACCTAAATATTATTTATTTTATACTTAGAGGCTAAGCAGAGCGTCAGTGGATGATAAAACCAATGGGGTATCGTTACATTCGTCTTGATATCGCAAGTTAGGTAAACTTTGGGTACATTTACATTAAAAAATAACAGATTAAAAAGAATAATTTTTACTTCTTTTTATTTCATTGGTTGTTGTAACACTTTGTATATTTCTGTAAGATTGATGTTACATTCGCGTGTTTTGTAGTTTAGTTGCTAGTGGCATTTAGTTGTTACTATATTTTATTACGGCATAGAAAGGAATGGTCAACAATGTAACATGCATAATGCAGGTAGTAAGATAAGACAGAATATAATATGGAAAAAAATACTAAACCTTCCTATCAATTTTTTTGGTAGAGTTCGAGTATGGTGTGAATATTTGTTCTTTATCTCACTGCTAAGAAAGTTTTCCCGTGAGAATTGTGTACGTTCCCGTGGTAAAATATTACTCAAGGTGAATGTAGCTTACAGATGATGTTTTTTTTTTAAAATCGGTTCAGTAGTTTTTGAGTTTATTCGTTCGATACAGCCTGGTGACAGACAGACAGACGGACGGACGGATGGACGGACGGACGGACAGCGAAGTCTCAGTAATAGGGTTCCGTTTTTTCCCTTTGGGTACGGAACCCTAAAAAACTAGGTGATAAAGTAGTTCCGAAATTCATAGCTAAGATATATGCCTTGTAGATATTATTCAAATACCTTTTTCTGTACTTCGAATAGTGTTTTAATGATGCTATCAACCAAAATTTCTTAAAATCTTCAGAATTTCAACCATTTTTATGCGGGAAACTGTCTCCCGTAATATTTTTAGGAGTCTTGCCTACCGCACCCTCTACTAATCAATTTAATCATCGACAAAATTATCAACATGCCGCGACTATTTGCTTCGATAGTTGGTGACCAAAATACCAACAACTCTAATTTATTTCATACCTTTATCGTACTGAGAAGAGTTTATTCGGTTTTACTTGAAAAGATCCTTGTTCAGGGGTCGGAAACTTCCTTCATTCGATTCTGACAAATCGAATAATCTGGGAAACCACACGACAAATTCGAACCTTTTTGCGAAATGTCAAAGAACGGGAAGAGTAGGTATCCAGACGTATATTTCAACCAAAGGAAATCATTCTGTCTATTGTGATGGAGATGAATGTGTTGGAATGGTACTTGGGGTTCGAATCCTGATTCGACAGCATCAAAATAAAAAGGACTAGATAGGTACTATACTACTGATCATACATACCTACATATTGTTATGTAACTCTCTCCTACTTTATTTGTATACCTATAATTTTCGAAACCGTCTGGAAAATAAAATTATGCAAAACATAATCGAAAGTTATGTTTAGGTTCGTTGTTTGTACTCGATTACCTTAATCCGATTTCGGAATGAACTCTGTTTTGACGAATATCCAAAAGTGCCAGTAATATGGATTTACATAATTTGAAAGAAACCCTTGGGGAACGTTTTTTGGGCCCTGTTTTTTGGGCTAAATCAACCTGTCGTGTCCCAATAACTCATAATATCGTTAAAGGTACATTTCATAACATCTTTAGGGTCAGTTTTCACGGTTAAGGGACGGGATGCGACGCGAGCTTCTGCCCAGCCCAAGTCTGACAAATTATAAGATGAAAAGGACTGCATTTGGTTAGATTGCACTGCACTGAAGTACTCTCTACACACACATTCAAGAATTTGACAGTATGAACTGAAAAAAGGAGCCAATATATTTTTTGATTTTTATATTGCTTCAAGTTCTACCTACACTAAAATTAATGAAATAATTTAGAAATAAACGTCCCACTAAGATTTTTTAAGGCAAGTATTCTTTGATTCATGAAATGCAAATATAATATAAAAAAATTATATTGTGTGACTCTATTTGTAAGGAAAAGTCACATGATTCCGTCCTTTTCATTCGATAAGGAAAATTGTTTATGTCAACCGTTGTACGTGGACGTCGAGAGAATTCCGGGAATTTCCGGAATGGTGATGATTGATAGACACTCGAAGATATTGACATCGATTGATAAAGGAAAGTTAATATAAACGTCCACACGTTCTACACTAAGAATAAGATACTTAGAAAATGACTTATGATTTATAGTATGTAGGTAAATGTATAGCAGAAGACCGAGCTGAGTGGCGCGCCATGGGAGAGGCCTATGTCCAGCAGTAGACTGAAACAGGCTGATGATGACGTAAATGACCCCGCTAATATCAAAATTCTACTACATATTTTTCTGAATAATGAGTAATTTATTTTTCAACATAGATTCCATGGAATACTTATTGAATGTCATAATGAATCCACACAATATAAAAAAAGAATTGATATATTTGATCTGCTTACGCCGTATCATGCCAGATTCAAAATAACTTCACCATCCCACCTAATGCAATCTAATCTAGTCTTTCTCTATACAGTCATTAGAATCTACCGGATCCATACCTGGTCGTATCTACTCGAAGACCCACTCGATATCAAGAAGAAGTGCATAAATGCTAACCCGTACACTCCACAAGATCGAAACTTCATGGAGTATTCATTCGCAGAGGGGTCTCCCGTCACCTGCAGCGCCTATTACCAATGCATGAGGAAATGACGAGAGAGCTGACGAACGTTAGCAAGTCCACGAGATGTGCAACGATGGATGAAATGTGACTGCAGAAACTAGGTGATAGGAATTCGTGGTAGGAATTTGGATGAAATAAAGACAGGCTGTAAATAAGTACCTAAATAAGCACACAGGTTGTAAGCTTGTAAGGGACAGATTAACGCAAACTGATAGGTCAACGAAACTGAACAACTTTCACCAGGAAATTCTTTCGGAAAGTGAAAGAAAATATTTTTTGATTTTCCCATACAAAATGATCACTTTGATCAGACATTTTGTGGGAGAAAAGAAATCCCTGTAGTAGGTTTCGTTGACTGAGCAATCCCTATACGTTGCAATAGAAATAGATTCAACTTCGCTTGCACTTTTTGCCAATGCATGAGAAATGCCACAGGGACATACATACATTAGCAAGTTTATCAGGCTGGGGAATGAAATGTGAGTCTGACTGAATGTCCATCATGTGTAACCAAATGCGACGTACAATTTGTGGGTTCAAATCTCTCCTGTACAAAATTACATGACGAGTAGGAACTGGTGGCTTATGTATGAATGACCAGCCGTGAATTTTCACCTGTAATTTTCACTGCGGTGTGCAGTGTGATATTATACCTCTAATAACACTGGCCACGATTGGTTTCATTTTAGTAAAATCTTTTTTACGTCGAATTGTGGCCACTATCTACTAACCAAAATTTGTATAATATGATGTAGGTATTTACCTGAATATGTTTGCAATACACGAGTATAACAGACCACAAACTGTCGATAACATCTACACCATACCATAGGGTGAAATGCCTCTACAACACAACTAAGTGAATCATGTCTTCAGAATATGGCCTTTATTTCCTCGTTCTTCTATTTCATGGTGTACAATAATTATTATTAATTATATTAAATTTAAAAAAAAATACGCACGTGGCGTAGCGGGGAAGCATCATGAAAAGAATTCGAACCTACAGTGTGACTTACACCGTGACATAGCAAATTCAGTTGTTGCTTTAAAATGTAGCACTTACTATAGCTAAAAGTTACAGTGTATCTAGCTTCAATATCCAGCATGCATTTGATATTGATATCCCTGGAGACATGCTCACATCATATCACCTGCATTTGTCTGAACACGAAGGAAGGAAGCGAGGGCGAAAGGAATACAAAGCTGACTGAAATAAGCCAATGTCTTTAGAGAAATTGCAATGAATTGTAAACTGTATAAAATACATACACTGATTCCATGAACCATCGTTTTTAAACATGAAAATATAGACACGAAATATTCGCCTTGTTAAAAAAAAAAACATATTTATTTTATATTTTTTTCTGAATCTTTCCGTAATTTAAAAAAAACTAATTTCATGGTTTTCGGTTTTAAATCAGCCATTATTTTTATATTAAAATTTAAGTACCTGGACTCGCGTGACGTCACAACGTAACATAAGATTTGGTTTCTTGTGTAGAATAGAAACTATTTGTACTATGTCTTTTAAAATAGCAGTGAAATTAATGTGCCCTACCGTTGTTATTTCACTGCTATTATAAAAGACATAGTACAAAATAAAAATAATGGCTGATCTAAAACCGAAAACCATGAAATTATTTTTTTTAAATTACGTAAAGATTCAGAAAAAAATATAAAATAAATAAGTTTTTTTTTTTTAACAAGGCGAATTGAACATTTGTGTTATGGTATTTGTACGTCACACTCACAAGTAGGATAGGATTAAAAATGTTTTACCTCCCCATACAACACCAGCTAGGCACAATAGAATAGACTCGATTCTCATCCACGCTTTTGTTTGGTTTGATGGATGGCTTCGGAACATAATGAGCTTTCAGTTGGTTAATATAATACAAAATTAAACATACTATAATACAAAATTAAAATGTAGTTACCTACTTTGGGAACAGTAGGTATATCTATACAAGATAGCAATAGTAAAAGTTCTATAGAAGCACCGAAATCGGCTTTTCGTTTTTAATCAAGAGTTTCATGATATTTTGATCATACATATACACTGATTAGAGAAAGTCGCTGCCGCTCCCTTTACTCTTCTGTGTACATATATACATACATATAATCACGCCTTTTTCCCTAATGGGGTAGGCAGAGCGTAAACAACCTAAACAAAGGTCGTTCCGCCACGTCTGACAAGTTTTGAGGGTTATTCCAGATAGATCTGTATATTGCTAAGTGACAGGTTGTCAGCCCATCGCCTAAATTACAATACTGAAACCCTTGAATCCCTTAGCTGGTTTTTACAGCATGCCCAGGAGGAAATGCAGCTGGCACATTCTATGTTTTCTATCACTCCCAGTCCAGCATGGAAGTATTTTGATCATTACATTCAGCATAAAATATTATAAATATGTGGTCTCTATTTTAGCACTTTTTAAATGACCTTTATAAGGTGAACTTGAGCGTGATTTCATGCATGTATTAGGTAGAGTTTATACAACAATGTAGCCTACATGATTACACTTGCCAAAGAAGCACTCACAATGGATTCAATTCTAGCCAGCCCCTATTGTCTGTCTGATGGATCGCACAAAACGGCGGAAGGTAGAATAGTGTACCCTAGGTATGTAGGTCTAGGCCATAAATTATCTATGTACAAAATATTATATTTTCAACCTGAGGAAGTCAAAATAATGGAGAAACTCACTACATGTGTCTGTGTGTAACTCTTCAAAGTTTGTGTCAACAAGCTCCACCGTCGACTGTGTCTCAGTCGTCTCTGACCTAGACTAGAGTAAAGAACAAACTCATCATCATTAAAAAAAACTATATACACACATCTTCCATGCTGGACTGGGAGTGATAGAAAAACATAGAATGTGCCAGCTGCATCTCCTCCCGGGCATGCTGTAAAAACCAGCTAAGGGATTCGAGGGTTTAAATGTATTGCAATTTAGGCGATGGGCATCTGAAATAACCCTCAAAACTTGTCAGACGTGGTGGAACGACCTTTCGGTCGTTTTCGCTCTGCCTACCCCATTAGGGGTAAAGGCGTGATTTATGTATATATGTGTATGTATGTATATACACACATGCAAACATATTCCCACACATATTTATATATAATATTTATACACACACACACATACACATACACACACACACACACACACACACACACACACACACACACAAAGACACACCTTCTCATAAATGATACTGATGTGCAAAATGTGCATGGATTCAATTCTCGCCAACCCCTATTGTCCAGTTGATGGATCGCACAAAGCAGCGGATGGTAGCGGCCTTGGTACTCAATGACGTCATCACTCATTCATTACGTAGCCAAGATAAGTCTGACGGTAAGTAAATTGCCTTTTTTGTTTTGTTTTAATTACTTGTGTATTGTGATATAACTAGCACTAAATTAAAATCTGTGGCTATTCAGCGGTTTTATGCTAATTATTTTAAAATAGCTTTTTTCCGCATTTTTACCCGATGTGGATATACGATATTTTTCCGTGATTAAGGCTCGGGCTCGTATTTATAAAGCGATCATAAGATTGAGAGCAATATTGAGTGCGGATTTGACAGGTAATTTTTTACTGGAATGACATTTCTAATACGAACTCAAACTCGCTGTCACTCTTGAGAGCTGATTATAAATACTGGCCTAAGACTAACATCCACACACAACACTCTCCAGGGGAAAGTCTACATAATATATGTTTTAAATGTATCTAAATTTGTTTTGCAATTTCAGCGAAATCACTTAAAACAATAAAAACGCACGTACGGACACATACAAACCCATACACCCTGTCTTTCTGATACACACACACACACACACGCACACACACGCAATCACGAGCGCGCACTTAATTTAATACATCTTACCAATAACATTTGACAATACACACAGACTAATCCATCTTATCCATCTCGTAATTAGAGGTAGTAAAAATGCATGTGAAAAAATAATCGAAGAAAGTACGCGAGGAAAGTACGTACCTATAGAGTCTGTGCGAAAAGAGAACAGGCATAGAATCGGAGGGCGCACATTTGTATTAATTAACCCACGGCTGGTTGCGTGGCGTTTATGCCTAAGTCTTTGACCTAAAACCTGCAAAATTTAATGTAGAAGGTTACTATTAAGGACTTGGGCATAATCCTCACACGACCAAGCGACAGTTAATTAAATACAAATGCGCGCCCTCAAATTCCATGCCTGTTCTCTTTTCGCACAGACTCTAGTTACTTCAACGATCGGTAAGCAATGTCCTCTCCTGCTGTTTAGTGCGCAGTTATCCTCATTTGTAGTTGGCTTAAGGCTTAAGGCATTACAGTTTACAACACACTTCGCTACAAAGTCGTTTAAAGTGCTTCACTATTGACCTTTATACGTTTAATGGAACTACGTTATGATACGAGCCGGCTTAATGTGTGTTTAAGTTTCTGTTGTGCTGCGTTCCTATATGGTATACTTCTTCTTCTTTTTAGCTAACAGGCCTCTGACATGGTTTGTATAACGGCCATTATCACAGCGACTGCAACCGACGGCTTAACGTGCCCTCCGAAACATGGAAACCTTTATCTTTTGGGACAATCGGGAGAGTGAGCCTGCATTGTGCTTACCAAAGTGCGCAGAATCTCTCTTTCGGGAAATGTTTTTTTTTTGCTTTTCCGTAAATTTTTTTTATGGGAAAGTCAAAATTGTTTGCGTTACCTGAAAAAAGTCCTGGTGAAAGTTGTTCAGTTTCGTTGACTGAGCAACCCTTATAAGTTTCTGTTAAGCTGTCCCTTACACTCCGTATATTTAAAAGTCGACACTCTAATCACTTTAACACCCTATATTAAATTAACTTAAGGAACGGTGCTTAAGTAATCCTAGGAGATGAATGCCCGTGTTAGCCCATTTAAGTTAATTGTTACTAGACTTCTGTATACTGTTTGGAATAGTCTTAGTGGAATACTGTACAATGAAATATGATAGCGTTAAATGAAAATGTAGATGTGTTTTACATTTACAATGTTCTTTTCTTTTCTTTTTTTTTTAAAAACAACACGATCATACTCATAGCCCCCACTAGGATTCCCTGTATCGGGGTGCTATGGAGATACACAGAAACATCCACAAAGAACACCCAGACCCAGAAACAGACATTTATATTTATCATTCAAATGTCTGCCCCGGCCGGGAATCGAACCCGGGACCCTCTGCGTAGCAGGCAGATACACTGCCAACTAGGCTGTGCGGGCCGTCAATGTTTTGTTGGTAGCGCTCGTAATATTCGTGGCTACCCGTAGTGTTATAACAACTCGTGCATTTTCGTGCTTCGTGAGACACGTTAAGCCGTTGGTCTCGGTTAATATCGTAGGTCAAGCCATGTCACAATCCATTGTTAAGCGTTGACGTTAAAAACTTTGACAGCATTGTTGGCTAGTGGCCATCTAGCAAAAACCTTATCTAGGATTGGGTCTGGTTACCCTTCTGGGTTGCGGAGGTCAGATGACAGTCAGATCAGGATGAAACTTGGCACACATAAAGGTCAGGAATAGGACCTAGGCTACTTTTTACCGTGGTAAAAAACGATTTCCACGGGCAAACACATTTACCGCAGGTGAAACCGCGAGTGGAAATTTAGTTAATGATAAATTGGTGATTAATATTGGCAATGCGTTAGAATTTATTACGTAGACAGAGAGGTATTGTATTACAACTGTATTGTATTAAACGCTAGTGTATTATTAGCATAGACGAAAAATACAAGTATATTTTTGTCTATGATTATTAGTAACTTCCATGCTGGACTGGGAGAGATAGAAAAACATAGAATGTTCCAGCTGCATCTCCTCCCGGGCATGCTGTAAAAACCAGCTAAGGGATTCGAGGGTATCAATATATTGTAATTTAGGCGATGGGCTGACAACCCGTCACTATAGAAATATACATAATCATCTGTTCTGACCCTTAAAACTTATCAGACGTGGCGGCACGACTTTTGTCTTGGTCGTTTTTGCTCTGCCTACCCCATTGGGGATGAAGGCGTGATTTTATGTATGTATGTATGTATTATTAGTCTAAGATTTATTACCATATTCATAGTTTCATTATATCACTACACAACTACCCGCCGCTCTCTGCGGATAGCGCGGGATGGTGGTTAATTAATTATAAGCCGAAAACGCAATGTTCCGCACAATAACTTCCAAACAACACTAAGGGATGAAATATAACTACAAGCTACAATATCTTGTGAACCTTGTGAATAACACACTTACTGCCTGGTGTCCTAGTTATCACATCCCACTTGACTTGCGTCGAATACCGTCATAATTTCTCATTCTAGTAGCAATTCGTAGTTGCGGAAATCACGACTTAACTAATAATAAGTATATACTTGTCATTTTCTAACATGAAGAGAACAAAAAGGTACGGCAATAATTTTAGTCAAGATTTATTTAAGTCGTGCCCTCCACGAATCGGCAGCACAATGATTTTAATTGATCATTTTGAATCGTTCATCATCATCAGCCACAACAGTCCATTGCTGGACATGGGCCTCTCCAAACTCTCTGCCATACTCACCACGCTTGGCAGGCGGGTTGGTGAGCGCAGTAGAAGTTTTTGAAGAAGTTACTGCGCCAAATTAAGCAAACATCAAATACAAAGTCGTTTTTGGTTTGATTAAGTTTTAATTCAATTAAGTATTTATTTTTAAACTGTTTCTTCACTGGCAACGTTATTTGTCACCAATAATAGTAAAATTTCAAGCTTAGGAGACTCGAAAGGTGAATTTTTGCAGCAACAGTGTTAATCCTATCTAATACAAGGTAGGAGCTTGATAAGGCTTTGTTCCAGGTCTGGATGTGAATTATGAGGAAAACCGTTATGGTCTTTGCTTATAGTAGAGGATAGCTAGAGTCTTAAGAGAATATTTTTAGAAAATTCCAAAATTAGAAATGTCGTAGGGTAAATTTACCTGAACAAAACTTTTACTTCACGGGAATTTGGGAATCTGAGAACTCATATTTTTTTTATAATGAACTTTGAAATCTTCGATACCGGCTGCACGGCACTCTTTCAGTCAAATAGGTAGAAACGCAGTGAGAAGATGATTAGCAGTTTGACAGGTTTAAAAATAATAAAAGATCTAGTTCGTATTGTAAAATCAATCTTGATATAATTCAACATACTTTATGTAGGTATTGGGCGCTTTTCCACTAGACGACACGGCACCGGCAACGGCGACGGCACGGTACCGTCGACGGTATCGTGGATGAGGCAATGTATGAAAATCAATGAAATTATATGACACGATTTTCCACTTGCCGTCACGGCATCGGCACGGCATGTCATCGATTCCCATATTATGTATTGTCACGTGATGATACCTATGGGAAGCGTGTCATATAATTTCATTTATTTTCATACGATCACGTACGTGATCGTCGTCGTGCCGGTGCCGTGCCGTCTAGTGCAAAGGCGCCGATTTTCTTGACATTTCTCTCTGTATTAGCTGGCATACGACTTCTCAAATCAGTGGGCATAACATATGGAAACGACATACGCAAAGTACTCCAGCTATTTGCAGACGACATCTCCAGATCTCGAGGATTTTATCAGACATGATAGTTCGAGAATAAAATCATGTTGAAGTTGAACACCCCAGGATTTAGTTTCAGTAGATAGTGCAGTACAGTAAGGGATTGTATGTCTCGTACCTATATAAATTGGATGATATTTTAAAGAAATGTCTTATTTTATATTTGACACTTACAGTGATACTGTTTTTAAAATAGAAACCAAAAATTTTGCACAGCAGGGATTCGAACGCACGACCTTCGGCTGTAATGTCCATTTAAGGGGCGAACAGAGCTGCGACGGCGGCGCCATCAGTTTTAAATTAATTGTGCCTGATATACAATCATTTTCATGAATATTTTACATTTGGCGAGAATCGCATGTAATTCTCCATTTTATCCTATACTAAGTATTATAAACGTGAAAGTAGGGATGTTTGTTATACGCTTTCACGCAAAAACTACTCTACCGATCATCATAAAACTTGGCACTCATATAGGCTAAAACCTAAAATAGGTAATAGGCTACTTCTTATGTTAAAAAAACCACGGGCTGCTTTAGCAGCCCGCGCACTACGCACCCCCTAGTAATCCATAAAAGTACGTAAGTCCGGTCTGAGGCCACATGCGGAAAGATAGTTTTATAAAACTATGACGATGATAAGAAAAACTTGGCACTATAACTTTGCCACCGTACGCTCTCTATAATAAATTAAATGGAGTGCCTGAATAATAAAACTGTTTTTCTGCTTTTATCTCGAGCCAAACTTCTTTACGACTTACAGATTACCGGGTTATGTTGTTATGTTGGGGAAGGCTCTTGATATTCCTGTTTTGTTTTCATTTTATTTTTATTGCGTTGCCATGCTTCGGAAGGCACGTTAAGCCGTTGGTCCCGGTTAATATCGTAGATATTAGTCGTTAAGCCATGTCAGAGGCTTAGCATTGGCGGCTTGAAAACTCTGGCAGCTGGGTTGGCCACTAACCTGGCAAAGGGCCTAATAAACCTACTTAACCTTATCATATAACGTAGTTTATTAGATAACTATTACCATAGCAATTTTCTCAAGGAACAAAACAAGCAATTTGTCACTTAAGAACCTCATCGTCTGACCTTGTATCAAATTAATGTCGTACACCGATGGGGATAAAAGACCCTATATAATTCGATAAACCTTGAAGTAATCGTGTTATATTGTGAAAGGCCATCTTTATATCTCACGGTTACAAAATGACTACCTTCATTAGACAATATGTGTGGAGAAACCTTTTTTTTTATTATTTACTGACAGTATTTCTTTATGAATGATGTTCAGTTTCATCAACTGAACAACATTTGTCAGTTCGCGGGAAGCTGTCCTTTACAGCCGGTATAAATCTCAGCTAGTCCATAGAAAACAGTCTACCAAGCCGTCTACCACCGCTCACAAACACGAGAGGATAATACACACACAAAGGGATAATAGTCCTCCCACCGATTTTTCGGTGATGGCGGCCAATCTCCCAGAGATAGGCCAACTGCGCAGGACTAGTTTTTAGTGCCCAAGTGTTCGCGCTACACACAGGTGCACTCTCTATTCCTTCAATCTCTTATTTTGATGGGACAGATTGACTGACACGACCAGAGAGAAATCAGGCGTAGGACCGACTATTTACATGCCCATCCGACAGCATGGATCATCATACTTTTCGGACAATCAGGTGATCAGCCTGCAATGCCCTAACCGAACTAGAAACAACAACACAAAGTCTTTGTCCCCCGTCGGGAATCGAACCCAGGACCTCCGGGTCGTGAGCCCACGGCTCAGACCGCTAGACCACGGAGGCAGTTACTAATAAGGGATAGTCTAGTCTAGACAACAGAAACAACTTGACGTCCTGTTCAAATATTCATAGCACACAAATAGAGACGGTGAATGTGATGATTAATTCTTACCTTCAGGCGTTTCGAGTTGTAATAATACCATGGACGAATAAAACAAAGAGGACTGACAACCTCCCTTATAAACTGCGTACACCGCTACTTAGCAGTGCCATCTATTGACATTAGCAAAATATTGTGTAAACATTAATATGTATTAAAAAGATGTTTTAAACAGCATTTCTCATTGTGTATTTCTACTTTAAAAATCTTGAAAGATAATTTGGTTCAAGTTGTTATTGAATTTATTCCATTTCATGACCTATACGATATATATTAACGACGGACTCTTCGAGCAATATACCAGCGCCATCTAGGTTTTGTTAAAGGATAAAAGCTTAATTGTTGTACACGTAAATTTACAATTACTCTACCTATAACATTACTATGTTACCTAAATCAAGATCAAACTTAACATAAATCTGAATATAACAACTAACATAAAACAGAATGCATCTATCTCATTACCTGGTTAAGTTGTTTTTGGCTGCCCAAGTGCCCACGATACAGGCAAGACCTAATGTGGGAGCCATTGCTTTGCTCTAATGTTTTATAATACCATTTCTTTTAGCATGTGATGTAAACAATGTAACAACACTTTTTTGAATTACCTATTTGTATTTGTATCTCGGGCATTCCACATATAACAGAAAATACTCTACCAAACCGCGTCCCTCATAAAAGACACATTTAAGGGATAGTCTAGACAACAGAAACAACTTGGCGTCCTTTGAATCAACAAATGTACCGACCAATTTGGCGCCTGTTCAAATATTCATAGCACACAAATTAGGACGGTAAATGTCGGTGATTAATTCTGACCTTCAGGCGTTTGAGTAGTGATGGTAGATTTAGGTACAGATGTTTTGGTTATCATTTTTTTTTTTAAAGTAAATTATGGTTTGTTGCTTAGTCCATCCAAAATATGAACATTATGCACTTAAAATATATGAACAATCTTTTTCTTATCGAGTGTGGTTCAAGTCGACGTACGACAAAATAAGCCCTGATGTCATATCTGATAATGATAGGTAACGTGGTTTTTGTAACGACCAAATCAAAGACAGCGAGCGGGAACGACGGCTTATCGTGCCCTCTGAAGCACGGAATCGTTTTTTTTTTTCAGACTATCAAGTAATTCAGGCTACACTGTCCTAACCAAACTGGGGAAAGTCTCATTAATGACAAATTTAATTTGAAAACCGAAAAACACATTGGTACGTGGTGGGATTCGAACAACGACCTCCTGCACAGAAGGCCGCGGTCCTATCCACTACACCATCCGCGCTTTTTTTTTTTGTTGCTATTTGATGTTGAATAATAATATAATAAGGACTTCAAACAGCGTACAAGATATTCAAACGTAATAAATGAATAAAAAAAAAGGTAATTTTGAAGTCTTTGAATTGGAATGATTTGATTAGTTACATAATAAATAAAATAATTACGTCAAATTTATTTGATGTTTTATTTTTTGTCAAAAATATTATGTTGTACTTTCGTATTTTCTTTAGGTAAAATGTTATTTTCAGCTGAAATCAATAACCTTTTGCTTTCACATTTGGATTTAGTTTCGTTTTCAACAGTAGCACCCAACAGGAAAACACACAAAACCCTTCATCGAGATATCACAATATGCACTGCCCCTAAATTCTTTCATGCTGGACTGGGAGCGATAGAAAAACATAGAATGTGCCAGCTGCATCTCTCCAGGGCATGCTGTAAAAACCAGCTAAGGGATTCGAGGGTTTTAATAGATTGTAATATAGGCGATGGGCTGACAACCTGTCACTACAGCAATATACAGATCTATTAAGATAGATCTGTATATTGCTGTAGTGACAGGTTGTCAGCCCTCAAAACTTGTCAGACGTGGCGTAATGACCTTTGTTTGGGTCGTTAACGCTCTGCTTACCCCATTAGGGATAAAGGCGTGATTTATGTATGTATATATGTATGTATGCACTGCCCCTAAACAGTTAGCCGGTCGTATAGGACAAAGCATAGCAGGAACACCTCACATACCTCGACGTTCCTGCAAACCTCATACCGCCTGCAAAGCCTTTGTGACCCTGCATTTTGTAGTCTGTACGAATCTGTTCTTCTATGTTAAATGACATTTAACAAATGTTAAATGAAATTTTGCTTGATTTCAAAAGGGAAGACGGCGGGAATCGTCTTGTATGGACCCTTTGCCACTGTTAAATGTACATAATGAGTTTTTTTTTTTCCCTGTTTGTTATTTGAACCGAATTTTTATCATCATCATCGTCATAAGCTCATATAGGTACGTTCCTAGTGTGCACCCTACCCACCGAGGTGCAAAAGCCTACCCTGAATAGGGCGATCGGGTCTTAGTCGACCATAAGAGCCCAGTATGGATTGGTCGACTTCACACAAAATGCCATCAAAACTGAACACAAAACTTCTTTGAATGAAACTACCTTTCATGCTCGACGGAATTAATAGAAAACGTAGAATGTTCCAGCTTCTACTCAATTTACGCACTCAAAATTACTGGCACATTACCTTAATTAAAACACTTTGTAACAAATAATACTGATTACTCATGTGAGGACATTCGCACAGTAGTAGTACATTTTAACCTTTGACAATAAATCAAACTATGTGTTTACCCTTGAGAAGTAATGGAGGTCAACTTATCACGTTCTTTCAAGGGCCGTCTTTGACAAGGACGCTCGCTACCTACATTGACAATGACAGAGGACTATTACTTGGGGAGGTACTACCTCGACAGCGTACTACCAATACCAAGTACTACTTACGTAAATTCTTTCAGGGAATGAAAAAATGTTGGCTTTCCCATGAAAATTGTCTGATTGATTCGGGAAAGTCAAAAAATATTCCTGGTGAAAGTTGCTCAGTTTCGTTGACTGAGCAACCCCTATCAGTTTGCGGTACGCTGTCCCTTACACCCGTAGTTATTTGAAGGACACGTAGAAGTGTGGTGGAAGTCCTATTGTAGTTATAATTAAGTATTTTAGTTGAGAGTTGTTCAAGGCTGTGGTTACCTACACGGTGAAATTTAATTTGTTTTAAAACCAAGGAACTTTTCCTATTAGTCCAATAAAATGTGACTGATTCATGACACGGACCATTTTTTTTTTCATTTATTTCAACTTTTATGTTTCTTTTAGAGAATTGTTCAGTTTCGTCTCTTTACTGTACCCACGAAATGCCTCAAACAAAAACACAAAGATTGAAACATTGTAATTAAAATTTCGGAATTTAATTAACAACATGTCCACGTCACGATCCGATTGAACACGATAGGAGTTGTTTCATCTTGTTTCAGGCTGTTTTAAATTGTCCTGATTCTCTCAGTACAATGAATTGTTCGATTTGATACCTGCTGCAGAATTTCACCTCCGAACCACTAGCAACGAACTATCATCTAGATAATTGGCAGTTTACAAGCAGTTTAGGTACCACCCAACGTTTTAAAAGAAACTTTACGCCCCACACTACTTCTCTGAGGAATCTAGTTATCTCTGAGGTAATTCCGAGCCGATACATCTTGGCAGTCTTCAAGAAACGAGCATTTTTCTCCTTGAAACTGGCAGTGCATTTGCGACCCTCGGGAGTTCGGGTGTCCATGGGGTGATTACTTACCATCAAGTGGTAGCGTGCGGGGGTGATGGTAAGATACGGTGCTGGTGTGGCAGTCGAGCTGGAAGACTGCTGCTAGTAAGTACCAGGAAATGCCGGACAGCGTATGTCCAGGGAGTGTAGACCTTAGCTATGGGTGGTATCAGATAACCCGTCTGTTCGCCTGCCTCCCTCTTTTATTAAAATCTGTTCAGACACGCCACCGTAGCGAGCGTAGCTTTGCAGGCAGCTAAATTGTTAAGCTTCGTTATCTTGAACAACAATTTAAGTTGTCCAGCTGAGTCGTATTACGTAAACGATATTCCCTCTTTAGGGGCTTCCCGGCTTCAGACAGCTTACAGTAACAAGTCCGGAAATGTAGCCATGAAATGACGGCAAATGAGAATGTAATAAATAATAATAATTCTATTCTAGACTATTGAGTGTTTTTTACGAAATGAAGAACGACCCGATGAACCTTGGTTTAAGAGTTTTTGAACCGACTATACGGTTTGATAATTTTTCACTAAGTTATTAAATGGCAAATATCAATTTTATATTATGGGAATCAAACCCAAGACCTCTGGCTGGATGAAGAGTCTATGGCTTAGACAACTAGACCACGCAGACAGCTTACAGTAACAAGTCCGGAAATGAAGCGGCAAAAGACAATGTAATACCTAACGTCTAAGAAGACCTTTATGAGAACACCCAACTTCGCTTTCTCATATAATTTTAATTTATTTATTTTAATATTACTCTTAACCTCGTGGCGTTCCTAAACGTGGTGTCTTAACGACATTCACAGTGACATTATAGAAGATAATCAGTTCTGTAAAGTCCTAAATAAACATAAAGTGAAATAACTAGAGTACACTTACCATCGTACACGACTCCTTTCACCAGCTCTTCAGTATCGAACACAGGATGGCTCACTGTTATATTCACATCACTATCAAATTCATTCACAGTGACTATTTCCTCACTCGGGAGTCTGACAAAGGCACACGCGTCACTCACTGTATCTACATCACTAACTGTTGTGATCACTTCTTCTGTAGTCGTTGTTTCATCGTAAACTTCTTCTGGTTCACTTGTTGCAGCAAGTTCAACAGCTACTTCCTCTATATTTTCAACCTTCTCGAATACATCGTTAGGTTCAATTTCGATGTTTTCGGGAGGTCCAGGAGATCTTCCGGGCGCTGGATCTCCGCTTGGTAGAGTGAGAGTTGAACAATAAGGCAACAGGGCGAGGATGAACAGAGTTGTAAGGAGATTTAGCGTTGTTCTCTTCATTTTGAATTTGGTTGGGTTTGAACGTCTTTTCTCCTGTTGTTTCGAATGTCTGCTGCAGATGTTTTTAGATGTCATCTTTGTTTATGATGTTCTCGTAGAATGAGTATTTGGATGTGATTTTTTCATGGTGTCTGTCATGTCTGTAACAAGAAAAGTATAATTATTTTTCTGTTGCATGCCAAAAACTAGTAAAACCATATTTTCGATACTCATTTTTTTAAATTGCAATCTTATTGTTTTCTGTTTTGCGAAAATAAAAATCATTGATTTATTATATCAGATCATACTAATAATTGATCATAAGTTAAAACTATGCCTACATAATACAAATAACAAGATTGTTTGAGTAACAGATCCGTAAATACAAAGTAGCTCTACTATCGGTGATTCAGGTGTCGAACCAGGTCCGACCTGGGTCTACATTACATACTGAATACATACAGATGTATTGGCAGCTAGTCAACTCACGCCAGCACCAATTATGTGAATAGTAGGGGAATGTAAAAGAAATGAGAGCAATTCGTGCAAATTGTGTCATCATAGGATATTCAGTTCAGGATTTTGTTGATGTCAAAAAAACAAAAACTACAAAATATCTTTTACGCAAAATTTGAGCCTTTTTGAGTCAAGATAGTAAAGTTAATATTTTTTTACTGTACCTAAAAGTTGCATAACTTGCCAATCAGGAACCAGACCAGACAGCCCACTAGTTATGTGACTGAAACTGATGAAATTGTACTTGTTTTCATACATAAACCTAAAACTAGATCCAGGAGAGATTTGACCTACTTCTTATTGATCTGGAATCTGGTATTGATCTGTGAACTACTCTGTCCTCATCAAAAACATAATTCTTAGCCACTCACAACTAATTAACTAATGGTGCCGATGATCCGGTTAGTACAGGATTTAAAACAAGTGTGACCCTGTCATTTCATATCATGATAAATCAGTAAAAATCGGTAAATAAGATTCAAGATTCTATGGACTGTTGAAGTTGTTGTGTGAAAATAAAATTGTATGCTATAAACTAAATATATTGTCTAAAAATCTTTACAAATTTTTAACGAATTCTAACTGACAGCACCAAAATAGGTTTTTTTTTTCATCCCTTTCTGTTCTTATATTATGACAGGTGTAGGTGTAGACTTAGTTTGGTTAAGTCGTGTGCTAGCCGAATCGACACTAAGTCCTACATTTACCCGCCCACTTTAATCCGGTTCTCAGCTGACAATACCATCGATCATGACTGTTTTCGAAAACATGTTTTCATGCAGCTCTGCAAGAATATTTCCTAAGTGGAAATATTCAAACCTTTTAGGCCTGCCTATCTTTAAAAGGATATTGGAAACAGAAATAAGCCTATATTTTGTAGATTTACTTACTTTGGAATAAAAACAAACTACATGAGAACTATCTGCTTATATAATGTGTACTTTAAGGAATAGACACGTAAAACAAAAACAAAGGTATATATTTATTAAATTTTGCCCTATTAATAATTATTACACATTTACAATATTATAATCACACATATCCATTACGGACCATGAAGAGTTTGAATAGCCGCTTTACAAAATAAATTATTTATTTATCATAACCATAGAATAGAGATCTATTGCTTTATGCATTAAAGTATATCCCAGATAATGTTTTTCTTAATAATTCACCTTACAAGTTATCCTTTTCTTCGTCATACTCTTCGACAATTTCCTCAATTCGTTTTACAATTTCAGGAGCCAAATTATAGTCCATCTCTGTCATGTCTTCTCTTATATCCGGTACATCACCATCTGGCGCAAAATATACTGCGTAGTAATATAAAGCAAGCATAAGAGCTATATCTGGTCGTTCTTTTATTGCTCGATCGAATTCTTTCCTAGGATATACTTCAGATACATCGATGTCAAAGTATTTCAGGAACTCCCCGAGATGACTATAGTAGTGATTGATGAGGCGAGTCTTATGGGCTTTTCTGAATTGCTGGTCAGTGCAACCGTACATGAGCATAAGAACGTCGTTGGCAGGGCACCCGTAGTGGCATAATTGATAGTCGATTAGAATCATTTCTGTTAGGTCTCCTTCCTGTAATAAATAAATATTGCTAAATCGTAAATTAACGATTTGTAATTTGACATTCACCAAGACGTTGGGATTTATAAAAAATATCTAACATTTATTAATATTAAACAAGTCGTGTCACAATAATTGTGAATTTGGAATTGGCACTTATAAATCTTCTTCATCATAAATTTTATACATATTTAAAGGTATCCAATATTATACAATAACTCACCACTTCTTTAAACAGTAGATTGTTTGCCCTAAAGTCTCCGTGGCACATTGTACCTATAGAGTTGGTATCTTGCATATGATTTTGGAAATTAATAAAAAAAATTGATTGATATTGTTCTGCCTTTTTCCTAATCTCTGGTTTTAAGGCTTTTGTAGTTATTTTAAATAATGGCACTAACGCAGTATTCCAAGTTTCGTTAAATTTAATTGGAAATTCCATGACTCTTATTTTTTTCTCAAAATACTCTGGCATTTTATTTTGCATCACGAACCCTAAAGCATGAAACTTTGCTATTTGTTCAAAAGCGAGTTCTATAAATTTAACTTTGGCTACTTCCATTCGGTTGCATGATCTAAAACCAAGCATAGAAGCATTTTCCATTATAATAGCTTCTGAAGAAGATTCTTCATATCCTTTCATCATTTTGAACCTTTCTTCTTCTGGGACATCCGCATCTGTTTGAAGATGTTGGAAAACTTTAGAAAGTTCTTTATAATAAAAACATTCAGTCTGGTAAGACGTCTGTACGGATATAGATGCGTCAAGTGTGCTATTTTGAATTGCAACCTTCACAAATAAATTTATTTCTTTGTCACCAGTTTGGGTTCTTCCTTTTATGTCGATGGTGTATGGTATCGCCAAATATCCTTCACCACACATCGCCAAAGGTGTTTTTTTAACTTCGTGCGTAGTAAATCCTTCTTTTCTAACTATACTATTAACACAGTTTTGTAAAACTATATTAATTTCTGGTGGTATACCATCGACATTTCCGTCGGCAGTCATTTTATTTTAATTTTTTGTTTATTGTCTTTGATACAGTTAAGCGAATGGATGCAATTGTGACTGGAATTGTATTTTCCTTCATAATTTATTAAATAGTTGTAGTGTTTTCCTTTTGATAACGTGTATTGTATTAAATTTCTTATTTGCAGAGTTTATATGTGTGTTTGATAAATATTAGCTTATCTTGAAGTTGGTTCTTATATTATTTATTATTGTATCACTACTTTCACAATCATCCTGTTAATTTAAACTCAATTATGTTAACACTTATTTGTTGAAAATAAGTAACTAACTTGTGTAGTGTTTCTAAAAAAAACTAGGTATCTTGGTTTTTCAGTCGTTTGCATTCCTTA